>CAIGRB010126584.1:0-17647 GCA_903798255.1 Fraxinus quadrangulata | reverse complement strand
CGGGTGGAGAACCAGGGGAAAAGTCCGCCACCCCCTTTAAAAAAAAATGGAAAAGAAAAAGAAAAATAGAAATCCTGTCAAACTAACACATAATTTACGGAATCAAAATTCTTGTGTCTAATTCATTAACTCGTTTAATAACATTACAATAATGATTAGCCAATGAATTAAAGTAACTATCTAATTAATGTTTCTATCAGAAACCTTTGTATATGATGTAAAATATATGTCGCATCATTCATATTACACGTCAGCATCACCTGACGTATAATTATTCTTTGGAAAAAAAAATTTCCAGCCTATCCCAATTTCTATCCAAGAAGAAACATACAATTATTGTTTCAACAAATTAGGGTTAGGGTTTAATTTCCCTGTTTGGTGCGCGTGAAGTTGGTGAAAGAGTGACGGCTTTATATTAATCTCATCAAATAATTTCTTATATAGATTATTCACTTCCATAAGTTAAGGGCTTAGATTGGGATTATGGGACCTGCATTACACGTCATTTCGTCTTTAATTATATCATTGATTCATGAGAATTAAGAATTTCTGAAACAATAGAATTAGATGTATTTGAAAAGAACAAGGGGGATTGTGTGCATGTGAGTGAATTGGAAACATACGAGAGGAAGTTTACTCGATACAGTGAAACGGTTCCGTTTGATTAAATATCGATGTATAAGGATATAAGCGATGAGAGCTCGGAGTTCTAGTACTGACATGGAACTGGATTTGAGTGAACCTGAAAGGGAGTTTCGATAACTACGACAAAAAACATAGATTCGTTATGAGCTTTCTAATTAGACGTTCTATTCTACAAGAGTTGATTATGATCTTGTAATTGCATAGTTGGATCGACAAGGATGTCTAGGTGCCGAATGTGGCCGCACTAAACGACTATGTCTCCTTAATTTATATTTTGCGAAACTTGACCTCCTAGAGTGATTTTAAGTAGGGATAATGGATTGAATTGGATAACTATACTATTCAAATTGTCCAACTCGACCAAATCAAGATTGTTTGAAATAGATCAAATTCATTTTTACCAAGTGATAATTGCCGAACTCATCTGCGCTAGGGTTGAGTTGATTATATTGCGCAATTCACACCCTCATCGAGACTATTCAAATGACGATGACTTCATTCGTTACAGTTATTAATTGATTTCTCAGCTTAATATTCATAATCATTAATATATTTGGTACGAATAATGCATGAAAATCGATCTTAAACTATTTTTATTTATAGCTTTTAGTGATAAATTCAAAATCGATAAACCGAATGAGCATTTTTTTTAGCTCCAAACAAGAGTATTAAATCAAAAAATATATAATTGTAGAAAAACTAAACAAATAAATGAAAATAGAATTCACACTATTAGTAATATTTTTAGCTGATTGGAATGATTTAGGGAAAGAAAAATGCTCATCAAATCAAATTTGACAACGTGTGCCAACAATTACCTTTAAAATTTGAGAGAGAGAAAAAATCTTGGACAAGAAAAGAAATTCCTAGGTGGTCCGAGTGTGCCTAAATCTTGCCAGGTCAGCAAAGGATTTAAGGGGTCCCACAAGGTGGCCCTCTTCTTATAGTAATTATTTCTCTAGTGTAAAATCATAGTGGGGTCCCTAACTATTCAGAACTATGCAGATGGGTCCACAATATTTAAACCCCAACTACATGCCATGCCCTAACGCTAATCTCCATTGTACCCTTAAATCGAGTAAAGCTATTTATCATTAGTGGTATAAGTAGCAGTAAGTTCCTAATTTATTGTCTAAAATTAAGCAACACATTATCACATAAATCGATGATCATCACCACTAATTATAAATAATATTATTCTTATAAACCTAGCCTCGTAGGCTTGTACCATTAAAACATGAGCTCGAGAAATCTTTGAGTGCTATTCTTTCTATGATTTTAGTTTATTTTTGTCTAGTCAAGTTCGAGCTATTTGAACTGTCTAATATGAACAAATCAAGATTGACTGAACTAGTCGAATTTACTTTTATCAATGGTCAATTTCCAACTCGTTATAGATCAACTTGGGTCGAGTTGATCGTTTTGCTCAATTTACACACTTATCGAGATGATTAAAAATGAGGTGATTTTGTTCATTACAATGTCAAGTGCCTAAATTTGCTCTGATAGACTAATTTTCCATGATCATTATAATACATAAGTATTGCTATTGTTCTAATCCAATTCAGATGATTAGTGGGGGAAAAAAATCTCAGCTAGGTGGTCCACGTTTGCCTGAGTTTTGCCAGGTCAGCAAAGGAATTTAAGGTGGGCCCATATGGACATGTTGTGGGCCCTCTAGGTTAGAATAGCTTAAATCACATTAACATACTTTATTAATTAATTCAGCATCCAAAGATTCGCCGTCGAAGTTGACAAGTTAAGTTGCTTTCAATATCTCTTCTAATTGTCTCTAACTATTTCTAAATTAGCTTTTACATTCTGTGCAAATAAGTCCTTAATTTTTAAACTTGTACACTCAAGTTTCAATCCTTAATTGATGTGGCAGAAGTACTCCGTCTGAATGCATAGGGTCCAAATTAATTGCGGTAAAAATAAAAAGCAAATTAATACTCGTAGATTGCTTAGCTCTTCACAATTGTACAAGGCTGAGGACTCATTTGCATAAAATATATAGTTTAGGGACTTCCATCGCAATTTCTTGAACGCGTTTACAACGTTACAAATAGGTTACATACACAAGGCAGATTTTCTTGATGAACAAGACATACCCCATACACACTGCACACTTTTTGACAAATGGGAAAGCTTTTTTGCTTTATAATCAACTACTTTTCTTGGTTAAATCGTTACTAAAAAGTTCGGATTAAACAAATAAAGTTCCTTTATTGACAAAAATACAAGAAAAGATAGTTGGGATTTTTCATATGCGAAAAAGCCTATTGAGTTCTATAATTAATGTGTACGTACACCGTTTTTACATTGATTATTAGCTTCCTACGATTCTCTTTTTAGTTTAGTAGTATGTACAATGCACACATGTATGCATGCACGTACAAATATGTGTTACTCGTGAAAAAGATCAGGGATTTTGTGGCAAAAACATTATTATTATTATTATTTTTTAAAGATTTGTAGCACATGATAAAAAAAAAGTTATGCATATACATCAGCAACTCTATCACCAGGGTTGATCCTAAGAATTTTGAGGTCCTAGACGACTATTTATTATGAGGCTCTTATACATAATATTTTCCAAGTGAACTTTAAATATTTAAATAAATAGCATACATATATTTAAATGAAGAGTTTGAATGAAATGAATTAAGGAAAGGTTATGAAAAAAAAAATTAGGGTAAGTAGGTAGGATATTTTTTTGAGGCCCCAACTTTGGAAGCCATAGGTCATTGCCTTAGTGGCTTTGGCCCAAGTCCTACTATGTCCATCATCTTCACCATCATTTGTCACACAATGTATTACGACTTACAATAATTGCATCACCATCACCAATTGTAACACACAGTGTTACATAGTCGTTCTTGCCACCACCATTGACATCCATCACAAACCACCACACCATCAATCACCACTAGTCACAAACCCTAAAAAAGAAGAAAAAGCAATTTTGAAGATTATTGGAACGAAAAATTCACCGATAAGAAAATTGTCGATGTCATCAGCTCCGAAATTTATCAAAATAGTAGAATACCTCCGCCATCACCATCGCCATCACCACAAAGAAAATTACCCATTCTACCATTGAAACCAAGCAGTAGCCCAACAACCGGACCTCGTCAAAATACGACCACCATACGCAGTTGATTAAATTTTGTTCCCGTATGCTAATAAAATTCTCGCAAAATGAGTTCCGTTATTGCAAGTTAAATGATTCGTAATTAGTTCCTTGTACGAGAAAGTAGACACGACCATTCGATTCGAGGACCCAATTTTTTTAATTCAACTTGAGGCGCGTTCCCGTACATGGGGTAACCATATTTTAAAAAATTGTCCAACTTTCATTCTTCAAAGGTGACAAGACAAGGGATTGTCTTGTAGGAAAAGCTCCTCTAAAATCATAATACACATAATTTATAACCTGTTAAAAACGCGTAAACACGTTATCTTGTAGTAAAAGTTCCTCTCGAAATTATAATTAAGTTGATGTCGATCTTTTATATGATTATTACATTTTTGAACTTCTTAATGTGAACTCAAGTGAAATTCTCATATCTCAAAGAATATTCCGCCATAAGACCAAAAAAATAAAACAATCCTCCACTCCGCCGCAGGCTCGCAGCCACCACTCACCGGCCCCGTTGCCGCCAGTTGCACCACCACACCACAGGAGAGTCGTGCCATGTGAATCCTAGCTCTCTAGACTCGATTTTAAAACCCAGTCCCCTATGGCTCCGCCACTGCTTCCACACACAGCTCAATTTTCTTTTTCTTTCTTTTTTTTTTTTCTTTTTCTGTCGGCACGTATAATTTTCATATGATGCAAATGCAATCGAGACTCTACTCTAGCAGTTTATCGAAATGTCTCACTTAAAAACTTGCGTTATTAGAGATGGGACATATACAGCTATTTGAATATACATATTTATGTTCACATCTTTAAGGTGCTCTCACATGAAGAAAAATGAGATTGACAATAGTTCGACAATGTGTATACGTCTACTGTACGATGTGAATAATTCACTAACTTCGTATACGGTTACATAAAGTTACTTATAATAAAACCCTAATCCCGAAATTACTCTTACAATACGATACCCTACTGTGGGGCTCCGTCTATGCACCCCAACTTATCCGTGTCTAACCTAGTGGGCTAGTTAATTCTATTATGGGTCCGGATCGTTCCTTTCGCTCCATCAACTAGCTAGCCCACATGATGCTGTCATGGGGACATGGTCGAATAAAAGGCGTGATCTTGAAGAAAGTAGATCAGAGCCGCCGCAATTTAAATGAAACTTGTGAACAGACAAAAATTGCATGCATTTCATTACATATTTAATTAATTAACGAGAAAATATTTAAATATGCAATTAGTTATAAATGTTTGTTTAGGTTCAGACAAATATTTCACTTTTTAAAAAATCATTCAATCACTCCCATTGTGTATCGATCTGTCTTCTGATTTGTCATTTTGCATTAAATAATTCATAAAAAATAATAATGATATCACGATCTTGATCCAAATATGCGTGTGTATCATACTCGATCCGTGAACAATATCTAATATTATTTAATAAAAATACTAAAAAAAGTATGGACAATTGTGTCAAGGAATAAAAATCTCACATCAAATAAAGATGAAAATATAGACTAATTTATAAGGGTTTGAACTACTCCTCTTAACAAGGTTGACCTTTTAAGATGGAATCTCAAATTTTAATATGGTATCAGAGCCCATTAAGCTCCCACCAGCAATTAGATCCGATTGAGACTCAAAAAAATTGAGCACACGGATTTTAAGATTGGTCTGCTCAAACGAGTCACCATCTTGCAGTGGCATGTTAAGAGATAAAAATATCATATCGAATAAAGATGAAAATATAGACCAATTTATAAGAGTTTGTACTACTACTCTTAACAAGGTTGACATTTTAAGATGGAATCTCAAATCTTAAAAAATTATTCTTAATCATTAATTAAGATTTAAGAACTTTGTCATCTAATCATTTCAGGAGTTGTATGAATCTCTGAAATTAATCTATCATTTTCAAAAGATGAAATTTAATAAGATTTTAATGAACGCATGCATGGAATATGAATAATTTCACAGGCAGTATGAATCTATGATTTTAATTATTTATTTTAATTAAATAAGATACAAATTAATGATCTTGATTGTATTACATAAAATATCGAGAATGGATTGAAATGTTTTTTATAAATTTAAATAAAATAAACCCTAAACCAAAACCGTGTTCGACCTAGTAATTAAAAAGAGCTGTTGCAATATTAAGTAGAAATTGCACCTCAATTCTCTAAACTCGATTAAGAATATTCAAGTTTCGTTACTACTCATTTATGAAAATTATACACGTATTCAAATTTCGATAAAAAAAATTTTCAGCTCGTACTTGAGGACCGCAAGTAATGGAGACTGAACTTTAAATAAATAATTCGTGTATATATATGTGTGTATGTATAATTGTGAGTATTAGCCACAGTGAGCTTCTTTTAAGTAGAGAAGAAGTCATTTTAGCGTGTGAAGCGAGAGAGGAGATGATGTGGGTTTTCTTTCTTGCAAAGCAACCGTGTATAGGAGGACACCTAAGCTCTTTAGGCTTTAGCTATCTACCTCTACGGCCCTCACACGTAGGCCCGATCGACATCTTTGTTCTACCGCCACGGGACAAGTGTCGCTTAAAGATATATGTCCGCGCGATCGAAAGTTAAAATTAAAAGAAAGTATTGTACGAGAAGTTATTTTGAGATAGAAAAGACATATTCTTAATAGTTTTGTTCTAGCAAGAAAGCACATATCCTTAATAGTTTTGTTCGTAGTTAGTAGGATTTGATTGTTTAATAATTGTACACCTTGTTTTATAGACGCGTCTATTTCATCGAGTTTTTGTTCGAGATAGTGTTCAGATCGTTACGCCAGAACTTATCGATGATATGGACAAATTCCTAGCTCCGTGACGTGTTAAGATAGCTTTCTTTTGGCTCGGATTTTTTTTTTTTTTTTCCAAAAACCATGCTAGGATCAAATAATTTTTCAGCTAAGCATGTAAATCGTGGCTATTAATACAATTATCAGCCAAATCAATGAAGACACGCGTCCCAAATTAATTAGAAAATTTGTTTTGATATGAAAGACTAGACGGGATCGAAAAATATATATATATTTATATATTAAGAAGCCCTACGATATGACAATAATTTTTGACATTAATTAACAAATAATTGATTAAAGAGATACACGAGGGAGTGGATTTTCTTGTGATTTTGAAATGTCTTAAGTGCCCTTTTCTAAGACACTGTTCTTAGGAATATTTCTGATTCTTAATTGAATTATTAATCAAAACAAAACAAACTTGCCGTCGCCAATGCTTCTTGGTTTGTCGTCAAATTGACCCTACTACTTTTTTATTAACTGCATCAAATTATTCTGATTTAGTAGATTTGGCCATTTAGAAGTGGAAAATCTTGAAGTTGTCGCTACAAAATATCACGGCCTCACCGATGAAAAATTAGCTACAATACGTACTTACGGATATTCCGTTGGTGATGACGTACAACTTTACAGACGGACCAGTAGATGTTGTGTATGTGATAATCGATGACTTTATCGATGAATAAGAATTTATCGACAATTCTATGCTTAGTAAAAGATTTACTTTCGATAAAAGTAACTTTTTTTACAATATATAGAGAAGTAAATTCATTTTCTAGCAGCAGTTAAAAGCAATTAATATGTTGAATATCATCATATTTGCATATGGCATACCTAATGTTCACATCCATGACTTCTTACTCATACAAATATATAAGCAATTATCATTAGCCAAACAGAGAATATTTAATACAATTAGAACTTCAGTCGACTGTAAGTCGATTTATCCTTGCTATCATTACATATTAAAAGAATACGAAAAGGTTCATCGCACTCGGAAAAGATACAAGTCAGTCAAGGAAATTCTTATTTCCCAAGGGAGGCTCCTCAATTTTTGAAGAAGGTAATACAAAATTGAAGTTCAATCAAAGTTACAATTATGTAACAGCTATGATCAAGATATTCTATAACTATGTGCAGCAATGGCTCATGGCAGACATATGACTACTATGTTACATTCACCAAAAAGCACGACGCTGTCTCTTGTACTGTTTAGCCACAAAAAAAAAATAAGAAACACGAAGAAATTATTTAAACGTGCCCATGTAGGGACCCTGAGTAGGTAGCTGCTGCAAACAAGTCTATGCAATAACCAATAATCCCTCTATGATAATACAAGCTGTGGACAGCCAAGTATAAATTCAGAACTCACATGGCAGAATTTTAGTAAGGTCACCAGGTCAAGACTTTACAGGATCTTCTGGTAGTCAGCCAACCTATAATGCGAATGATCTGTATATTCAATGGAAAATGCAGCTGTTAGAATTGGCCTTCTACTCGATACAGATGGTCCATACTAATCAAATTGTCATTTTCTTAATATATGTATAAGATGACTAGGCATTAAATAATTTGCCCTGGAGGAAAATGGCAAAAAAAGATAAGCAATATATGACCATGCGAGTACAATTACACAGAGTCTGAAATGACACATAAGGTTTGCACGCATATAACCAAATCATAGAGGTCACTAAAATTGCGTGGAGGCAATTAAAACACCAAAAAACTCAATCATAGAGGTTCCTACATGTCTGACAAATATAGATCTATCTTTTGGCAGTATTCATATGAAGTGGCTGCCATGAAATTCTTGAGCTCGTACATCTCAGTTATTCACCTAAGACAGCGTATAAAAGAAGAATAAATCAAATCTGGTGCTTTAAGGCAGCCGACTTTTACCAAAGGCGGTGGCACATCCACATTCAAAAGAAGCTTAGATTTGCAGGCTAAGCAGCTTAATACGTGGGGAAGATGACAATGAGGCATGTATGGGCCACAGAGATATCTAGGAGTGTAAATTGTGTACTGCTACAGACGCTGCTATGTTCTGAAAAAGATGTGAAATTCCAACACAAAATAAAGTATATATGAAATAATTGACATGAAAATCTAAGATAACAGATGGAAAATGATATGTAATAATGGATAGAGACCTTGGATTGTAGCTTCGAATTATGCAGAATTGCATGTCGATGTACTTGAAGTCAGATGAGGCTTTGTGTTAAGATAATGATGCTAGGAATATGGATTTAGATATATACAGTCAGTGATCATTAGAAGAAAGAAGCTACTTTTATTTGGCTAATCCCAGTCATAGGAGAAGGATGGTCTGATTATGGAAACACGTTTGTCCATGTATAAAATTCGTGCTTCTCATTATTGAAAATCGGTTAAATTATTCAACTTCATCCATTTTTAGATATTTTATTTACCACACAACCTTACATGAAAAGAAGTTCTCAGCAATACATTAAAGTTGAAGCAAATGTTGTATTTTCACATTATTCTTCCATATAAGAGTGGTTTATTAGCTCTACCAAAGGTGAGGTGATTGAATAGCCAATATTTTAAAGGCCCAAAGGCAAGATGTGGAAATTGTGAAGATCAAGAAAAGAGAGCGATATCAGGAACAGATAAACTTAATTATGAAACAAGGATGGTATACTGATATTTAGAACCAGGTATTGTATCAATGCTAAATTCACTAAGTTAGGTGCATTGTGCAGTGAGCTATGAGCATAGAAGCCAAGCACCTCTGTTCATCCAAAGAATAGATGGGTAGAGAGAGATGCCTATTAACATTCTTGAGGATATGCTACAGAGTTGCATTATGAGCTTCTGAGGATTGTGGTTTGGTTATAACTATAGCTTTCAATTCAGATTACAGAGGGCGTCATCTGTCATTTAGTGACATAAAGAGGATAGCCTGCAAACTAGTTACCCACCACTTTATTACCTGATCCAGTTCTTGAAAAGGTCATAAATATACAACTCAGTTCAACTCAACAAAGCCTTGTCCTATTCTTAGATCCCATATATTGATCCTGATTTTCCACTCTACTCAATCAACGAGTCATCTTCAATATTAAACTATAATAGTCATCTTTCTCTAGTTAATATGAAACATAAAATTAGAATTTCATGAATCCAATACTGCAATATCTATTAATCATTCAGTATGCAAACTGGACGAGTATGAGAACTGAATACAAATCCCTAAACTAATAAAGCGATTATTATTCACATTTTTGTATATGTTGAGGTCTTATGTGAACTGAATACAAATCCTTAAACTAATAAAACAATTATTATTGACATTTTTGTATATGTTGACGTATTCTTGTTCATAATTACTCATATAAAGTATATGTTTTTACTATACACAAGCTTGACAACCAAACAAATAATGGTATTTAGAAACGCTAGTTTTGTTGCATTTGTAACCCCCAAGTACAAAATACCTTTATTAATCTGGGTGAATCTGTAACTAAAGCGAGTTACATACCCGATTTTCAGTCCTTCGCAACCCGGACGATTAACCCACTAGGCGTCTGGACAGTTTTGAGGTGACCTGAACCAATTAGATCTCTAAGATGAAATCTCATATCTAGAGGAGAAAAACGGAGGCGCTTCTTCTCCAAAGGAGTCAACATCATCTCTTTATATTTCCTACGGTTGAGGAATGAGAGAACCTCCTTTCTACCCTAAAATACAATATTAGGCATCAATGCACATGAATAGTTCAGAAAAGTAATACGAGTGTCAAACTTGTAAAGCCCTTCAAAGAAAACATTCTCAATTTCATTTTATGGGAGACCAATAGGGTATTCAAGCAATACCATTTCTTAGATAGAAATTAGTTGATTACAAATGGAACTAAGCAAAGTCATGCAGATGCTCTGCCATCATTTCCATATTTCAAGATACCATTCAACAAGAAAAATGCATGCTAAAGGTAATGTTTGCATAGATAATTTGAAGTATAGGCAAAAATATTGGAAAAAAAGCATCTAAAGTTAAATCGATATCTAAGAGGGCGTTCAATAGTATTCCATGATGAAAACTAAAAACATTAAATGATTGCTGGAAGCAGCATGTATTTTTTGTTAACGTGAAGTCCATCCGAGAAAGGTGAGCATCTTTAAGCCTACTCTACTCATCCAAATGGTGGTTTGGCATTGCCCCCCTACCTAGTATATTAATACGAAAAAATGATTACAAAGAAGGCGGGCATGCCGCCTTACCTCCAAAATACAAGGAATTCCTGTCCAACTTGCAAAATCGCAAGTTGCAGGTTGTTTGATAACATTTAGTGATGTCGCTTAAAAATAATTAAACACGCTTAGAATCAATGTAAAACTTCCATCAAATTTATCTTGATGATCAATTTATCATTGAATTAATAAAGATTAATTGTAAAAGCTTCAAATGTAACAACTTGCGAATGCATGATATGGATATATATACATATATATAAATTGTTTGAAAATGTATATAACAAGCATATGTTGTTATATCATCTGATATAAGTTAATATATTAGACAAGAAGGTTTCTAAAATTACGAAACAATCCTGTGATTGAAATATTTGATCAAGTCAGAGGTTAATATTCAGTGCCTAACAAACAAATTTTCATATTGGCAATTCTATAATTACTATGATCAGCACTAAGTGATTTGTATTCAGTTTTCAATTTTCCAAAAAGCCCTCTAAAGATTTTTATACATTGATGACAACATAATTTCATGATACGAAAGGTAACTTGTGTCAATAACCAATAACAAATTAGGATGAAAGAACACAATACCACAAACATTTGCACTGTTCATTAACTAGAAAATAACTATTTCTAACGTACAATTTCATCTATTTTCTTGGGCAAATAATTTGGGCAGGGTTGCTTCATATAAAGGTTAGTTTATACTTCACATAATCAAGATTCACAACACAATTTATTACCATTTAAGAATTTGATGTATTCAAATAGTGCATGATTCAATCCTATGATCACGGCAGCCAAATTTTATTTCACCATACAAGGAGTTAAATTCCTAAAGAGGTGCCCATGCACTTCTGAAATTACAAATGTTCAAAAATTGTATGCTTAGTCGCATAAAATGGCTCCTCTTAGCTTTGTCTAGTTTAACATACTCTAGTACACAAAAGTACAGGATAAAAATACCCGAATAATAATCCATTTTAGCTATTTTAAAATTTTGCAAAGACAATTTTACCATTTACCAATACTATTAACTTTTTATGAAAAAATATGTTCCATTATTCTGCAGCAAAGAAAATTGAACTTCAAAAAAAAATTCATACTAAAAATATATGCAGCAAATTTCAAAATATAAATTAAACATTGCATTCATGGTTACCTAGACAAGATCATAAAACTAATAATTCTGATACATCTTACCTGTGAGAGACCTTTGAGCACTGAACCAATATTTGGAATTGCAAACCAATACATATTTTGATCAATAAGTTGGCGAATCTGAAACAAAATAGCAGTTTCACAAAGCAAGAGGAAGAGAAAGAAACCCTTAAACATAAGAAACATATAATGTACAGCTACTCATTGACGCACAAATCTGATGAATGTCATACGACTTTAGGTTGTTTTGACATTCCCTGTTTCAAAGGGGGCTGATTGAATATACATTAATTTCGATTCAAATTCTTTGCGTAGCTTATTCAGTGTAGAGCATGATGAGTTTATAGGTCTTTTGGGGCATCAATATACTGGCACCCTTGACACTTGGTTAAGTGTACAACTTTATGCTGCTGAATGGATAATGGAGCAACAAAGAAATTTAGTGGTAAAATTTGTAAAGAGGAAAAGAGTGAAGTGAGCGATCATCCAGGATTTTATGTATCGCCAACAATCTTCCATCATTTATCAGCCACTTAAAATTTGAGAGAATTGTCAACTATCCTTTTTTATCTTATGCGACAATCCAGTTCAACAATCATTAACCTACTCAAATTATCTTATGTTGACACTGTCATGGCAACCATATTTTACTCTTGGTTTAAGTTTTCGATTTTATCAACATAATTTATATAAATACTTTACTGATGCAAAACGATAAATTTAAACCTACTAACATTTATATCTTGTTTGCTGAGATGCAAAACAGGAAACAAATGACTGAAATGAACTTGTGAACCCGTGTCGTTAGCTTGTGTAGGGCAAGAAACTATATTTACTTTTAACATCATAAACATAAAGATAGAGCATAAACTACTATCAAAATCATAAAAAATTGGATCGTAAACTGAAACAACTGGATGTGTTCAAGTTCATGATCGAAAATTCAAGTACAAATTTTTCATAAATGGAAAAAAGAACAAGAGAGAAATGTAACGTTTACTTACAATAATACCAGCATTAATTAATATTGAAATATGTTCCTCTTTCACCTTTCCCCCCATGGACAGAAGTGAACGCTGCAAAGGATCCAAGGACATAAATATATAGTCATCTGGAGCCAGTTAAAAAACAGTTCAGAAGAAGCGAGACTAAGGGATTATGTCTTGATATATGAACCTCATTAAGTCAAGACATAAGACTTCACAACAAATACTTAAAGCGTAAAGCTCCTACGGAATGCCTCCCGCATGAGGCAGCATCTGGGACTTTCAATACAGTGGTCTCTACTAAACAACAGGATTAAGTAATAGATTAAATCAACAGAATAGGGGCTGATATATTGCAACACGGCACCTAACATAAAATGGAGACAGTTCCTACTAACATATTTATGATCAAAAAACAAGGCTCGCTTTTATTACCTTCATTTTACAACTTGATTGCTGGTGCCAAAAATTATCGCATGCAGTAAGATGTCCCATTAGAAACATGAGTTTTATTCCATAATTCAGATATTGAAAAATAGTTGCACCAGCGCATTTAGAAAAGGTAAGAAGAAGAAAAGTTCTAAAACAGCTTCAGAGTTCCAAGATGCCACACTCTACTAATCCAGCTCTGAGTACACTAGCAGGAACTTTCAGCATGAATAAATTCGAAAAAGTACTTGAATATTCTAGTTGATTAGCAGATCACACAAAAAATCAATCAAGCTGCATGTACACTAAGTTTTATATTAAGTTTGACATTCTTATGAGGTGGCATTATTTTAGATATTGATCTTCACAACACTTCAATCAATGGCACGGATTTTGACAACACTTAGAGTGTCAAACTTGATGTACACCAAGTGTGTACAACTAGTTTAATCCCACAAAATATACATGAAAAATGATACAAACATGTATAGATTGGTTCAGCAGTGGGCAACATAATGCAAATTGAGGAATGGAAAACTCACGAGCTCTTGATGACCAATGCTGGTATCCAGCTTTGAATGTATTACATGAGTCTTAAACCATTCAAAAACCATACGATCATCTTGAGTCTTCACTTCCATTCTTTTCACAACGTGTTCAATCTGAACAATGTTTAAAGACTTCTGTCAATTCACTAATTATTCAAGATTAATATTTTTTTTTTTTTTTATTTATTTCTTATGAATAAATCCAAGCCAACAAAAGGATATGCAGTAATTAACAGGATCATGCACAAATTACTGCACAAAACAGTGAGGATTCAAATAGTGACCATGCATAAATAAAACAAAATATATTCAGTCACCGTTTTAATTATTGATATTGAATGCATTGATAACCACTAATACCAATGCATTTGTCTTCTCAACTTAGAGTGATATCCTACTCAACTAGAGGAACAAAAAGTAGAACTACGAGCTGCGCAATTTACAGCTAACGAACCAAAACCCCACCAGATGGTATGGCATTTTTGTTCTCACTGATCGACTGAAAGAAGAGGAACTGAAATGGGCTCGACTAGAGAGAAAAAAAATAAGAGTACCATTCAGCTGAAATCAACAAAGTATGTTGGACCAATTACACAACCCCATGATAATCATATTATTACTTATGATGGAGCAACTTTAGGAAGGTTAAAGTATAAACTGAGGATATTAAAATATGCACAAACAAATTATTACCATGACCATTTTTTAGAAGTGAGAAAAAAAAAATTGGAATTTTATTGTAGATAAAGAAGAGCACAATGTTGGAGAATAAAAGGTTTTCAAAGATCTGAAGGAGCTAAGAAGATCATTCCATCCCAAAGACCAAAGTTATAAGGGGAGAAATATATATTTTCAAACATACTAGAGTTTCTTTGGAAGGCCAGAGAAACTTTCTAATTAGATATCAAGTATAGAGTCAAAGAAGAACAGTTAACTTACAATTTATTTTAGGGCTATTCTATGGTCTTTCTATTACTTCCACAAATGGATCATGGTGCTGTTCTTGTTCAAGATATGTGCAAGGGCAACAATGGGAAGTCAACAATGTGAATCACTAGCATATTTGAATGTCCTATTTAATGTTAGGTTATTACTTGTATTCACGCAACACGTGATTTTGATGAGTAAAAGTACAAAAAACTCCAAATGCTCACACAGAAACAACTTATGAACAAATTTTTAAATGTTCTCTATGAAGAAAAAATATCAATTTTAAACTGGGCAGACAAGAAAAACCAACCTGATTTAGGTAGTCATCCATAAACATTACAGCATGATCATCCTGTCCAGTATTTAACTTAAATATCCGCAAAACTCTATCTCTTCGTAAAGACTGCATAAGAAGAAAAAATGTGCAGATCATAACATCCTTCCATCATTTACAACCAATAGTGGAAAAGAGAAAAATGAGAAAAGAGGTGACTATAACATCCAGCCGATGAAGAAAGATGAAAAACTTTTGTCAAGTGGGAGAGAGAATAAAGTCTTTCAAATTCATAATCCTCTGGTGTAAAGGAAAAATTCAAGACTTACTACAAAACACATACTGTTACAGAGTACATGAAGTTAAAAGTTGTTTACTAAAATCACCTAGTTGAATACAATACTGTCATGAATTCTAATAATTGTATCATATTTATCAAATGCACAATAGTTAGGGCACAAAACTCAATAATACAAAACAAGCACCCAAGTCCTTTCCAATTTCCAAGTAAATTTAGGTCAGTTACATGAATATGTTACCCTTTCACCTTTTTCGTTCCTAATCCACAGTTCTCTCTGTTGAAAAATCCAATAAAGAAAAATCTTTTGCAACCATATCAAGCATCTCAGTTCTTGAGAGAACTCGATAGTATTAATAAAAAACAATTACAAACTTATAAATGAGTGATTTTAGAAATAAAACAAACCTAATGATGGAATTTATTTGTTTATAGAACTTGAAGAAACATAGTACAGTGAGAGGAGGAATGTGGGTTGAGAGGGTTTATTGTGATTCCAACGAGAAATGCCAATGTCCACAGTATACATTGAAAGAATGCAAGCAGAAATTTAAGTTGTGTTGATTTAGAAGAGAGAGAGAGAGAGAGAGAGAGAAACGTGTCAATATTTTCTGGCCAAGTCACCATACCTCTAATTCTCTATCCACTTGTGTCCTGTCCTTTATGCTGCTGTACAACTGTGATTGCAAAACAAAAGGCTGGATGGAAACCTGAAGTCACATAATAAGCAGACATTGGAAGTTCTAAATGAAAGTAAAAGTGGAAACTGGGAATGATAAAATCAAAATCATTAAACACCTTAATTGAGAAATTGTGTTGAAAATAATCCAAGTACGTAAATTTCCTAAACAAAAATTAACTTTTCAAAACTTTACGACTCCATTTATAGCATTAAAACTTATCGGATTACTCTTGTTCCTTTTCTTTTTCATTGAGCAACTTCTCCAATTATTCTTCATATTATCTTCAGTATCTATAAAAGGTGAATACTCTTCACGTTAAGTTTCTATCTATAAAGATAAACGTAAACACCACGAAGAAGTATAAGAAGTTACAATCAAATGCTGTATTCAGAGAACTCGGATTCAGGTGACTGGCTGCTGAAACATGATAAGTTCTCATTAATCATACACCAAAGTTATACTATAAAGCCAATTTCTTGACCTGTGTTTTGTAAAGACTAGATTTTCCATTGCTACCAAATACAAATCCCATTCACAGGGCTCCATTCACCGGTTTCTTAACAGCCCATTTAGTTCTAACAAAAATTGGATGAAATTTCAAAAATGAAAAAGACCCTTTAGTTCAATTGAGTAGCTTTGAAACACAGGCAATCCGACTCAATTAACATAAAAAAATAGTGCAGACCTTTTCAATGTGAGGAAACTGGGCGTGCATTATTTGAAGAGCCACCATAGTATCACTAAAAGAGAAATTCTCCTCTGCACAATTATGTATACTTCCCCAACGTGAATTCCCAGGAAAAAAAGGGTCACCGAAAGCAGAAAAATTAAATTATGAAATAATCAGGGGAGATTTTTCACCTAGTGAAAGAGAATTTAAAGGTTCGGGTTCGGGTTCGGATTCTTCATCTCGTGGGCGTTTTCTGCTTGATGATGGTTCTGAAACTGTTGTTTTCTTCATATTTTCCCTTTTCCTACACCGAATCTGTATTCAAGATCCGACCCCTTTTAGCCCTACAGATTTTGTGGTCAATTGTCCCAATCGTCACTGCACTTACTTACGCGTCTTCAATTGCTGATTGTAATTCAAAATATGGAATTTTGGTTATTAAACTTATGCAAACATTGAACATTACTTACATTACATCCAGGGTGCCACCTATGTATTCTGTTAATAAGGTCACCAATTAACATTACTTAGTCCATGTTTGAAGCACATTATTTTTTTTTTCATTCTCATTGTTTTACTTATTTTCAATCATACATTCTTTGATAAAATAATATTTTTCATCGTATCAATAATTTTTTCTTCTTTTTCAATCACACATTCTCCATCAATCTACTATTCCAAAATACATTCTTCCAAAATAATGTAACTCAAACATACCCTTACATAACATCGAGGGTGCCACCTATGTACTATGTCAGTAAGGTCACAAATTCGTTAGAGGTTTGAAATGGATATTATATCGTAAGTAATGTCCAAAGTTTGGATAAATTTAATGGCCAAA
>CAIGRB010126582.1:4759-34071 GCA_903798255.1 Fraxinus quadrangulata | reverse complement strand
ATGTATGGGGTCCCAATTTACAAAATTCGGTGATCTCCTAGGAGGTTTTGGCAAAGTTCAGTGACTATTTAGGGAAGTTTTGAAGTTCAGTGATCCCCTAGAAACTTTTTACAAAGTTCAGTAACTACTTAGGGTATTTTTGAAGTTCGGTGACCTCCTAGGAACTTTTGGCGAAGTTCGGTGACTATTTAAGGTTTAACTCTTTGAATAATACAAGGGAAATCCTAGCGTCAGAGTGTTACTGATGCTTGTCTTTCTTAATTATATATTATTCTAAAGCCGTGGTGTTTATATTTTTCGCTTTTCAGGATCATGCCAAATTATTGCTCAGTATTATCAGTTCATAAGACTTGGCTTGGAGGTACGTGTTTCAACTATAAGCAGTCAAGAGTTACTAGGTGATATACCATATATTTTGTCTTCTCTTTAGCTCACGATGATCATTGACATACCTCTCCTTTTCATTTATCTATTGTCTTCAAATTTTCATGGTCGTACAGGGTTACAAAAGCATCATGGAGAACTGCATGGAGAATGCTAGGTTGCTCAGAGAAGAAATAGCCAAAACGGGGCGGTTCATGATCGTTTCAAAAGATATTGGTGTTCCCTTGGTGGCGTTTGCACTCAAAGACAGCAGCAGATACACTGTTTTCCAAATATCAGAGTCTCTCAAAAGGTTTGGATGGATTGTTCCAGCATATACCATGCCACCAGATGCCGAACACATTGCGGTGCTACGTGTTGTGATTCAAGAGGACTTCAGCCATAGCCTGGCAGAAAGACTTGTATCTGACATACAAAAAGTTATTAAGGAGTTGGACGAATTGCCACCTCGAGTTTCGACTAAGGCTGCCCATGTTACTGCCGTCAATGATGAGGAATCGAATAAGGATGCCCATGTTGCTGCTGTCACAGATGAAACACAGAAAGGAAATGCTGACCGGCCTCATCCGAAAAAGAGCACAGTAGAAACTCAAAAGGAAATCTTCAACTACTGGAGAAGGATTTCAGACAAGAAAACCAGTGGTGTCTGTTAGTTTGGAAATATTCAACTATTTGCATTCTATCAATTATCTTCGTGTGTGCACCCTCTGTAGTTTTATGACCTATTCTGTGCAATGCTGGACTAGTTCCTGCATGTGGATTGTTGACTGATGACTATGTTTCCCTATAAATAATTGGCATACATATATAAAAATAGGCCTTTTGCCTTTCTGGTTGTGTTAATTAATGTCCTTGTGAAATTTACAAATTGAAGCACGAAGAACTAAAATCATAACTCTTTAAGTAAATCGATTGATGAATAAGAATCTAGGGTTATCGTATTTTTTCTTCTGTTGTCTGGCAGTCTTGTTCTCTGTAAATTGAACTTGTAAAGTGTTATTTTCTTTCATTCATTTTATCAGCTCGGCACTCAAATGATCTTTACAGGGAAAACAAGAACAATCAAGAAGTGAACTAAAAAAATTTCCCCATGGTGTTGAAAAGCTTTCTGACGATTTTAAACAAAGTATCCAAATCTTGTGAAGAATATAAATTTACAAAATCTCCTTCAAGTAATGAGTTTGAATGTAACCAAGAGCTAGAGAGAGGTTATGATTAAGGTGAATCAAGTTTAGTTTTATTTACTTTTTATATTGTACTCCTCGGGTACAAGTTTATTTGTTTTGAACACTTATACCGATGTGGTTAGTTGTACTGTATTTTAATTTCATTTAAATAGAACAAGAAGAAAATTAGTAGAATTTGAGAAAAACCCGAAACTCCACTCCAACCACCAAAAGCGAAATAGGCACGTGCCCAGGTAGAGAGTCGTGCGGCACCAAGTAAAGCCTATTTTAGAACCTACTCATAGCTTTATGGAATATAACAAGATATGAAATTAGGCACATCAAACTATGGTTGCTTTTTGATTGGTTAAGGGAAGCTTTCTTTCTGTTAGTGTCCATTATTCTTGAGTAAATTGAAGAATTCTGTGCCTTTTTCTTCTGAATTTTGTCTCGAGTATAGCTCTTACGAGGATAAGTCATTTCTCCGGGTCAATTTTAAAGGCGGCAAAATGTGAACATCATCATGGACTTGTAAGTTTGTTGTGCTATTCAACGCTTGAGCCGAAAGGCATGGCTAGTGCATCTTTTCAACTCATTACATAATCTTATAGAGAACTGTCAAAAAACTTATCTTTTTTTAAGACCAAAGAGAAATCCTCATTTAAGATGAAATAAAAGACGGTATACAATAAACTAGTATTGAGTGATTCAGTGAGTTGGCGGATCGCTCTATTCCCGCTGTGGTACCAGAAACAAAGCGACAACGACAAAAGAAAAACAAGACCATGAACTGTCAAATTTTTTTATAAACTAATATATATATGTGTAATAAAGTCAAGTTGGCAATGCAAAGGTGTTATATTCCATCAGAGTTAGTATAAAAATTCTCCTAAAGGAATGTAACCATGCCAACAGTGACATATATCCTTGTCTTGTACCTACTATCCACAACCTCAAAAGTAAGTTATACTCAAACTACATTAATAATTTACATCTTATTTTCTAAATTCTCTTGAAAACCTTTGTGCAACATATAATGAGGCGCCGGAACACTCGGTGTAAACAGCTGATGTTAATATTAAGAAGAAAAAATATGACAACACGAGAGGCTGATGGTGGGAGTAATATGTCATTTATAGGTCATGAGGTAGTTGTACACTTAGATTGAAATTAAGAAAACTAATACAAATGGTTCAGCTGTTAGCTTTCAGAGGTTTAGTTTAGCAGTTGAGAAGTTCAGATAACTTCTTGACTCAGAAATTCCTTTATCCTAATGTCTAACAACTCGATAAAAATTCTGTCCCATGGAAGCTAAATACTAAAATTTGTTCATTATACTATCCATTATGTAGATACTACGTACATATCGAACATGCACATGTTAGAAGTTAATTGTTAGATTATATTCTCTAGATCAGATTTATGATGCAATTTTTAAAAACATAAATAAATATTTACAGTATAAGAAAGTGTCAATGTACACTTGTGAGTAAATCCTTTATAGCTACATTTTTTACTGCAAAAATGAAGATTAGTCTTCTGTGGGTATCAGAAGAATTAATGATAATCAGTAAGGAAGTAGGTAAAGCTGGTGAACAGTCAAGAAGTCTGATCCATGTATGAGAGTTGAGACTGTATGGTTTGAGGTTTTTTTTTTTTTTTTTTTTTTGGGCATAATTTATAGTGTCATAAACGTACATCTCTGGTAATTCTTGAAAGTCAGCTGATATTGTTCTATTGATGCATGCTATTTAAAATTCCACAATCAATTTCTCATGGTGCACATATGAAGATTTTTCTATAATAGTCTCTACAATTGATGAATTATGTGAGTCAAGTGCATATGTACACGTCCATCTTAACATCTATCTTCATGTTTATCTTCCATTATTCGCAATATTATTAGCACCCTGAAAATCCATTGATTAGATTTGAATACGGAAATTTGAGCATCATGATATTCTTCGATTCATTAAGAATACCGAATATTGAAATTAGGTTAAAAATTTCAACGGTTACCGTACTTTTCCCAAGTCACTTGCTCTGTTTCCAACCGTCACTGAACTTTAAATTTTTTATTAGAATAGTCACGGTACTTTCAACATTATTCAAGTGTCCGTTCATGATTTTCTACCAAAAAAATCAAATTTTATTTTATAAACAACATCAAGAATAATGAACCACAGTTCAAAACACAAGAAACCCTAGTATCAGTCGTTAAGAAATTGCAAATAGTGCCCTAAACTATATTGTAATAACAAATACTCCTATTTTAATAAAATAATAAAAAAGAACATTAAAAAAAAAGGCAAAATCCATGGACTTCATGGAATTGCAATGTATCTGTTAGTTGAAGTAAACGGCAGCAGTTTAGAAATGACAGTTAACAGTCTCCCAAGTAGGATATATCATGTGTACAAATGGTGGGTGAAAAATAGAGTCAGTCTTTGTATGGCATCATTTTTTTAATATTTAAAAAAAATAATATAAAAATGCAATGAGAGAATGGTAGGTCAACAGTCAAAAGAAGTCTTAAGTCCAATATAATTAAATGAAATTAATTAATTGTGTGCAAATAATTAATTTCCTTTGGTAGTTTTTGGATGTTGAGAACATAGTAGACTGTTCTTTCCAACAGTTATGACCATTAATATATAGGTAGCGTTAATGAATTTGCTCTCCAAGATTTTCTCTTTGTTTTTCTTGTTTTCTTTTCACACGCATGCATGTTCAATCTAGTTAGTTTCATTTTTTTTTAAACATTGTATGGATGCTATATATTTGGGGTGGGTTGACGTAAATTTTGTTAAAAATTGAAGAAATGTGATCGAAAAGTAAGTGTCATGAATTATGCGGTTAAAATTGAAGTTTGACAAGTTAAAAAATGAGACAATTTTATCAAACAAGCACTTAAAAGAATGATTAGTTACAATTGATTATCAAAATTAATCCCAAAATTAGAAAAATAAAGCTCCATAACTTTGGTATCGTATCACTTTTAATAAATTGAAGTTGTGTATAATCCAACAATTTAGCATAATAATTTGTCAAATATCTATAAGATGCACACTTGTTTCAAAAAATAAAAATAAAAAAAAAAATGTGTAAAATAACCTAATTATGATAAAAATTTAGCTATTTTTTATTACTCTATTTCTCACATATTACTGATCAATCCCCTCTAAATAAAGCTAGCTAGTAGTTACAGTACATGATGCATAACACATATTATGAACTTATTGATCACTTCTCAGTTTTCTGAATAATAATCTGGTAGAAGTCCACGACATAATTCTAATCGACTAAAACTAGCAGTTTAACCAAACAAAGACATTCTTAAATCTCGTGCAGTTAAGACATCAAAGGCCAATTTTTAGTTAGGTCTTGGAAAGGTGATCCAAGACCTAAACCTCCCTCTTCTTCTTCATTAAGGTCTAACGACAATACCAAACTTTTCCCTCTTACATATAAAATGCATTTCAATTTTGTTTCTTAAATAAGTAACATTTTGTTTCTTTTTCTTTTTAAATTTTGATGATATTTCGCATCGCCATGAGTCGTGGACGAAAAGTAGTAAGGTATACAAAGAACTCAACTCACTCAGACTGGAATCGATTTTATTGTATATAAATGTGTACTATACAGTTAAAAGAAAAGAAAAGAAAAAAAAAAATACTGCTAGGTGAGTATTGTAGGTTGGAATTTCAGAAAGATGTTGAAAGGAGAACGAAATTCAACACCACCAAGCAACCTTTTCTCTCTCATAAACCTTATATATACGTTGTATAATTACTTATAAGTGCTTATAATGTTAGGGTAGACGTTGCATCAATAAGAGGTGCTGGTCTGTCCAAATCCTCTCACTTTCTAACGGAAAAAACTTTCTTATCTTCCCCTTAAGTTCTCTCTTAACACGCACCTTTTTTCTCTCCTTGTCTTCTCCACCTCCACCTGCAAAAATTTTCTTTTCGATTCTTCAGATAAAACATATATGTGATACCATTTATCATCCTCGATCTGTTTTGTGAAAGGTAAGAAAAGGAGAAGAATTAGAGGTTTGAAGATAGTGAGAGATCTTGTTCTATATTTATTTGGATATTTATCGCGGAGCAGATGTGCAGCAGAGGGCACTGGAGACCAGCTGAGGATGAGAAGCTTCGAGAATTGGTGGAACGATATGGACCACATAACTGGAATGCCATAGCTGAAAAGCTACAGGGAAGATCAGGTGAAATTATTGCATCCATCTACATATTCACCCCACCCTAGTAATGGATAATTAAAATACATATTGAAACTGAAGGAAAAATAAATTATTTTCTTAGGGTTTTATGTTGATATAAATTTTCAGATCCATCCCTTGAAATAAATGAAATCTAGACTGTATTTATTTCTTCTAAGTGCAAAAATAATGGATGACAAACCCTAAAATTACATATACGGTTCATCGAAGTATCTTACGCGTATGTATCCCTCCTAAATTTTCGTTATTTTTACTTTCTAGTAATAATAAATAGACCACCTGGTGGATTGGGTAAAGCGACACATAATATTCTTTATTATTAATTAGGGCTTAATTTAGATTTTGTGTTTCTTGTTAGCATATTTTCTCCTTTTATCCTGTGTTGGTGAGCTTTCTAAAGAAAAATTTAACAACTTTATATGACATATTTTGTTAAAAAAACAAAGATAAAATGTAGTACATAAATTAATTATTAATATATTGGACATGAATTTGTAGGCTGCACGTAAAGAAATTAAATGATGTATTTCCTTCAACTGCGTGAAACTAATCAATCATATTAAATTAATATTATCAGGGAAGAGTTGTAGGTTGAGGTGGTTCAATCAGTTGGATCCAAGAATTAACCGGAGCCCTTTCACAGAAGAGGAAGAAGAGAGGCTTCTTGCTTGTCACCGAATTCATGGGAATCGATGGGCTATAATTGCTCGACTCTTCCCCGGACGTACTGATAATGCTGTGAAGAATCACTGGCATGTTATCATGGCTCGAAAATGCAGAGAAAGGTCGAAAATTTACGCAAAAAGGGCATCACAAGCTTTAAAAAATGATCAAAAGTCCTCATCAAATCAGGATACCCCAGTTTTCGGTGACAAAAATTTAAGGTTTAATCCTTTTGTAGAGAATTGTTATCCGATATTCGAGCACCATCTAATGTACAATCAACCCATATGCCAGAAGGAGCTTCATTCGGACAATATGGTTCTTCACACGAAGATAGATGAAGGTAAGTTAGTGACATCAAGTATAAAATTAAATAGCGTTTTCTTCAACTTTCTAAATGTTTAAATAATTTGATCATATTATATTATTCTTGGGCTATAAAGAACTCGATTGCACCTCTCTGGTCCTAAGTATGACTTTTTGAGAGAATTGATTGCTGTCACCCTAAATAAACTCATCAATATAATCTTGTGATTGCAGATAGAAGTAGTAAACAAGCGGTAGAGTTCTATGACTTTCTCCAAGTGAATACCGATAACTCAAACCGGAGTGAAGTGATAGACCATGCTAGGAAATTCGACGACGATGAGGTTGAGCAGGAGCCTGCAGCAGTTCAAAATCAAACCAAGGTTGATACTGCTGTATCGTTTATAGATTTTCTCTCAGTTCGTGGAGATTCTTCTTAGCATTACTAACTTGATTATATATATACTTCCCGGGTTAAATTACTATAAGATCAAAAAGGTCTAGCAGATAATACTTTTGCTCATTCAGTTCCCAAATTAGGATCAGACCTGCGTATGCATTGACAGAGGATTCTGCATGCATACATAATTAGGGTACACATACATGTAGTTTCTATTGTTCTGCATTCAAAAATTGAATGAAGAGAAAAGAAAATCTTCAGGTAAACTTAGTCTGTTTCTTATGTTGCTATTGATAATTCTATCTTCTATATAATTGTTAGTTCTCTACGAATAAAGGGCATTCCATCCAGTTAAGATTATGCTCTTGTTTGGAAAAACTTTTAAGCTATCCAACTTCATTCTTAAGAATTGATTTAATTATATTTCTTGTTTTTGCGCAAATGAAATTCGAATTAAATTAATGTAGGGGAGCTTATCCTACATAATCCGCGTTCAATGAAATGAGTTTAGATTGGATTATTTCATTCGCCATGACAAAAGAACTATGTAAATTTGTTATAAAGTATATTCATTTTTTCACTAATCAAAGTTAAAAAGAAATTATTTATTCGACATTAATGTAACATTGACTTTTAAAAGACCTATTTTTTTTTTTTTTATTACATTTATCTGAAGGATAATATAAAAGTAAGTTATTCAACATGCTTAAAGACCAAAATAAATTTAACTATATGTAATTGAATACATTAACAGAAAAGTAAATAAATAAGTTTTAAAATAAATAACCATTTTGCTAATAAAAGTTAACAAAAAAAATCAAATAAATGGGAATGTAATGGTAGAAGCATTCAATTCATTATTGTATCTTCTCTAATCCAGCCTCACTAATCATATGTATACCAAACGCCTCCTGATGGTTTTGGCCGCATAATTATGGACAAGTAGAAGCAGATTAGGGTAAAGAGATGGGAATGTAATGCGCATAATTACGTATGTCTTCTTCTAGAGAATGAGACTATTAAGCATTATAAGGACTCCATGATTAACGGCATTGACCATTAAATTGCAATTTGACGTTGTTTAACACTTTAACCATGATTTGACACCATTTATGTGCATTGAATATATGTGAAGGGGTATTTTAAAAAAACGTATGCAAAATTATATTAATTAAGTTGTCACTATATATAAAAGGGAAAATTAAGGTCGTGAATCCTAACTTTTTCAAGGTTATGAGCCTATTTTCGGGGAAAATGAATTTTGTGATTATTATTTTTTAAAGAATGTATGGTTAGAAAGTATGAATTTTTTTGGATTTATGTGCAAAATTATTTTATTTTGAGAATGTGTAGTTAAAAATAAATTTGAGAAAAAAGGTTTTTAGAGATTGTGGCTCAAACAAAAACTTAGGGGCTGTTCTCTTCAACTTTTAGTTTTGTGTTTTGAATTTATTTTGGGTTTCGTGTCTTGAGTGTCCATTTTGAGATTGTTGAAAATGTGTTCTTTTTTGCATTTTGAAAAATTGTTTTTAGGGGCTGCTCTCTTTGTTTTGTGTTTTGAATTCATTTTGCATCTTGTGCTTTGAGTGTCATTTTGATATTGTTGAAAATGTGAGCTTTTTTGCATTTTGAAAAATTGTTTTTAAGAATTAAAAAATCGAAAACGTGTTCTCTCTCCCTCTCTCTCAACGAAGCCACAACCTAAATCTCATCCGTCGATGCCACCACCTCAAATCACTAACCAGAATCACCACTGCTACCTACAACTTTCCCACTGGTTAAAGAAATTCTTAATTTTAACCCCCTTGCCGCTACAGCTGTCCCACCACCTCAAATCATCCACAACCAGCGGTAAAATTAGCCTTGACCCATGATTGGGTAAGGTGCACCAGGTGGAGAGGAGGCTAACCCATGAGGTCCTCGATCGTTGGACGGCGTCGGAATTTGCAAAACTCGGACCCTGTTGCGTGGACTTTGCGATTGTCGTTCTTCTAGGATGAAATCCGAACATTCCAGAATTGTTTGGGGTTGGATTGGGGACATGTTTTGAGTTACCGGGATGAGCATTCGACCTGTGGTGTCGCACGACCTTGGGCGTCGTCGGATTTGAAGTTTCCGGCAAAAAAGGTCGCTCCAGAATGGTATTTTGGCTTCCAATTTGTGCCGATTCTTGTCGTTTCGTGGCTGATGAATTGTTGGAGGTGATAGAAGGGAGTGAGGCGACATCATTGTAGTGGAATCCAGCGATGAGGCTAGGTTGTTTCTGTTGATTCTTCCAATTGGTGGTGGAATGATTCGAGGTGATAGAGGAGAGTGAGGCGAAGTTGTTTCTACCGATTCTTCCAATTTTCAGTTTTCATCGGGTGTTTTTCGGGTTTTCAATATTTTTGAGTTTTTAGCTTGAAAACACTCAAAACGACCGTTTGGTCGTTTTGAGTTTTATGTATAAATTTTTTTTTTTTCAAAAATACGTTTTCAAAAATACGAAAGAGAACATTTTTTCACTGCAGAAAAGTTTTGAAAACGTCAAAGATAACGACCCTTAATTATTATAGTTTTGGACACTTTAACATTCAACATATCCAAATATGTGAATATGGATCCCCAATGGTACAGCTTAACGTTTTAATTATTGTAGTTTTGAGTCCCTAACATTCAAAAATGAGGTCCTGGTCCTCCGTCTATACTTGTGAATCTAGATCCTTTGTGTTTTGCTTTCTAATTTTTTGATAAGTGTTATTTTCCCTAATTTTCAAAATGAGGTTTTGGCCCTAATCTATTTAAATATGTGAATTTGGATCCCACTAAATGGAAACTACCAATGAAAGTTGACCTCGCATGTTAATTTTACGTGATTTAGAACTAGAGGGCAAAATCATCAAACCATTTAATGTTCATCTTTGTCATATGAAAGTTGTGCACACTTTTACTGCCCACCATAAACATTTTATGTCAATATAGGATTTCAATTTCATAGATTTAAATAAGTTAAGATCCAAAGTTAAGCTTTTGGAAAAAAAGGATCCAAAATCACAATACCTAAAAGTTTGCCATGCCTTATTTGTGACAATATATATAGTGACAATCTCATGTAGAAATTGTCTAGTATCAAATCAAAAATCTTTAGCTAAAAGTCTAGAAAAGGTTACATGAAAATGGTATTCATCATGTGTTGAAATTCTATATTGACATGCTTTGTAAGAAAGATTCAATAATGTTGAACGGTGCAATAGAGAAAGATTAATAAAGGATAAAATCGTGGTGATATATTAACAAAAGTCAGCTAAATATTTTTCAACTTGCCTGCCATCATGAAATGCAGAAAAGTCCCAAGCCAATCAAAATCGTAAGCAACTATTTCAATTTTCATAAGCAATTCTTAAACAATCTAAAAGAATTATCACACATCATGTACAACAAGAGTGAAGACTTCCATTCCACCAAACAAGACTAAAAACAAAGCAAAAATCCTAGTGATACATACTGCAAGAGGGATGTCACCCAAAAAGCCAATCACAACTCTCAATTGAGCACGCATTGACACTTCAACTATCGATTCAGTCAGTTTCAATGATGCATTTCAGTTGCTCTCATAGAAATATCTTTCACGAGCAAACTCGTGAAAAGAAATGATCCACCCGAGAATCTCAAATTCTTGAAGATGATATCGATTCATATAAGGACATAGTAACCATGGGCATTTTAAAGCTTCTGATGCAGAAGGTCTCTTCTCAGCATTTTAGCAACGGAGTCAATGAAGCCCTGGTCATCAAGTGGCAATCGATGCCTTAACGATGACTTTCTGGGTATCAATAATTCGAGTCTGTTGGTGTCCTGAGGAAGATAGACAAGATAAATATGTAAAATGGTGGAAATGGAGCATTTCTAATGGTTCATAATTCAAATAGAGGGCATTAAAAAATTGAGAAATGTTATCAAGAAGTTTGTTCACACGTGTTTTGTATATCTAAATTTCCGATACTGATATTAAGTTATGAAGCGTTAGGCAGTCGCACCAATGAGAACAGCAGAATGGTGTCAAACTCCCTCACTCAAATACGTGATGTCCATGTTGCACCCATTGTGTTGTCTGTGACCTACTCCACAAAGTCTCAAATGGATATAACCATGAAGTTGGCTTTCTACCACATATAAAGACTCAGGTTAGACCATTTTTCTCGTCAACAGAGTTGAGCACTAGCCAACTGAAACCAGATGCTTAACCATGTGTTAAAAAATATGAATTCAACGGGTAAGTATTAACAAATTACCCTCCTCTAACGATTGAAGTAGAATTGGGGAATCCAAAATCGTAACCATAATTACATCCCATTACGTTGCAACAAGTTGGTTTCGTAGTATTTGAAGAACATTATTTTGTTTGGCATTTTGAGAGAGAATTATAAACAAAAGCTGAGAAAACAATGTTACTTGGTTTTGCTCATACATCATGTGGATTTTGGTGAAATATTTCTACCTGCCTCGTCCTTTTGCAAGCATTTCTTCATCGACAGGACCTATGATTCCAATCACGCAAGCAAAGTGGCCTGAGAATCATTTTGGAAGAGGACCTATACAGCAATATTACTCGTATTTCCAAGAAGCAATATCAGATTAACTGGCATACGCGCATCAGTGAATAACAAAGAAATATTCAGTTAAAAATAGGAAATCCATAAACAAACGAATATTGGTATTTAACATCCAATCAACAAATAACAAAGACGCTGAAGAATCCTTCATTCTCTAAGAAATGCATTCATGTCATTTCTCAAAATTATACAATTATGTTAGAAATAAATAAGATATCAGAATCGCCCTGATACCAATTTGTTGAGAATCAGGCTAAATAATTAAAGATGAGAAAATAAGAACAATTTTGATGAAATACAAATCAAGAAATGAGTCAGAATCGAAAAACGATTGTTGTCTGAATAACACTGAGTGCCAGCTTTCTGTTCCATTTTTCACCCCTGATGCTTGAGTGCCAAAGCTAGTGGCCTGCAATCGAAATTGCGACGATATTTTCTCTACCAAAACTCCAAAAATCAAGTCTTCAATTATCCAAAGTCCTTTTACCATTCAAACTTCCAATTTTTAATGAGCTTTGATCCCTTTTACAATTAGACTTTCAAACCAAGAAGACTCTTGTTCATTTTATCAATTTATTAAGGGTAATTAGCACATGGCATCCCCACCTTTCACTATTATTGTAGAAAACGTCCTTAACTTTCATTTTTTTTTTGTCACTTTTACCATTATTTCCACATTTCATTGCGCAAAATGTCATTTTTATCCATTTTCTCAATTAAAAATTATGAAATGACGAAAATATCATTCCTTTTAAATAAAACAAAAGGAAAAAGAAAAAAATTAATTGCAAACATAGTCCCAACTTTTTTGAAAAGTGCAAATGAGTCCCAAATAAATTATTAAAAGAGTAATTAATACATAATGTCTCTATCTTTCACCTTTATTGAGAAAAACGTTCTTACCTTTTTTTTTTTGACATTTTCACCCTTAATTATACATTTGATTGTGCAAACCAGCATTTCCATCCATTTTCGTCCAATTTCTCAATAAAGAACTGTGAAATAATGAATATACTATCATATATTTAAATAAAATTTTTAATTTCTAATTCTTTAATAATTTATTTGAAACTCGTTTGTACTTTTTTTTAAATTTTTTAAATAAATTTAATTGGGACTCATTTGCACTTTTTTAAAAAAATTGGACTATGGTTGCAATTAATTTTTTAGCTTTTTTATTTAAATATGAGGATATATTCGTCATTTCACTATTTTTTTAAATTGAGAACTTGGATGAAAATTGATAGAAATAATGATTTGCGCTATCAAATGTATAATTATGGGAGAAAATGGTGAAAAGGGTAATTAGCACATAATGTCCCTACATTTCACTATTATTACCCTTTTAATAATTTATTTAAGACTCATTTGCACTTTTCAAAAAAATTGGAACTATGTTTTAAAATTTTACATTTTTTTAAAATTTTTTTTTTTTTTTTTTCATTTTGTTTTATTTAAAGGGAAGAGCATTTTCATCATTTTACAATTTTAATTGAGAAAATGGATAAAAATGACTTTTTGTGCGATGAAATATGGAAATAAAGGTGAAAAAGTGAAAAAAAAAAATGAAATATAATGACGTTTTCCATAATAACAGTAAAAGGTAGGGACGTTATATGCTAATTACCCATTTATTAACCCAATCTGGTCCCAATAGGAATTTGGATTATACTCTAACACATTCAATAGAAAAACTCAAGATCTCAAAGCACCTTATATTCCAAACTAATAAATTTCTTGCCAAAATTTATACATTAATTTTGTATTTAGCACATAAAGTCCGTGTTTGTTAATAGTACTTCAGTTTAGAAGTGTATTTGTTAATTGAGCCAGGCTAAATCATATACCTAACAGCTCAACTAGGAATGCCTCATTTCAAGTATTACATCACTTGTAATATATTGTGTTACAAGCCCCCAAATCACCCACCACGTGCTAGATGATGAGGTCTGAAGCCTCAATTCATCCGTCACGTTGTGAACAAACTGAATTCATCTGCTACATGGCAAATGCTAAGGCCTGCTGTTCGGGCAAAATTCGTAAGCGTACGAGATCGTTGACAAGTAATAGAATTGATAAGTTGAGAGTTATCATCCCATAGGGAATAAATTCAATTCAAGTTTACTAACTTTTTATGGAATTCGAATTGTGTAAAGGAAAGAGAGTTTTATTTTGTTTTAAATTAATCTAATAAAGCTGTAAAATGTGATTTTTTTTTATTATCAATTTATGGATGATTATATTGTATCTCAAATTCGCCTATTGCTGTCTATTTCAATTCTTGATTTGTAATCTAGTTCCGTTCATACATTCTTGACAATCGATAATTCTATTGTAATTAATTCTATTTTTCAAGACAAATTAAATCTATTCTAATCACGACTTGAATCTATTCGTAGTCCGAATTTGAATGATTAGAATGCATTAAAATTCAGATTATCTTTATGATTGCACATGTGATAAATATTATTCATAACATCTATTGCACATATGTTAATTTTGCCGCGTTCTAAATTTATCGTGAGTCTCTCAACACTACAATAAGTAACTAATTATCTAATTGGTGGCCAATCAATTAAATAATGCAACGGGTACAAATAAACAATATGATTCATCTTCATCCAATACAAAAAGGGATCTAGCCTAGCATGTTAATATATAAATTACAAGAATAATAATATAAAAATATTACTTGGATCATGAAATAAATCAAAAGACGTTGATCTTCAAGTCCACGGTTGAATTCTTCAAAATCTTAATGTAATTGACCTTCAATTCCTTGCTATGGCTCAGTATTTTGGCCATAACTTTTTTNAATAATAGAAAAATATCACCCAGATCATGAAATTAATTAAAAGATGTTGATCTTCAAACCCAAGGGTTGAATTCTTCAATTCTTGATGTAATTGACCTTCAATTCCTTGCTATGGCTCAGTATTTTGGCCATAACTTTTTTTGCAGGTATTCAATTGAGCTAACTAAAAATGCGTTGGAAATTTAATTCAAAGAGTTACAATTCTTTTAGAATACAATTTTTCCAATTCCAACATTTGCTATCTGAAAAATTGGTCTCAAGCTGAGGCTAAAAATCCGTAACATAACTTATTCGGCTAGAAATTGATTTGTGAAAATATTTCCATTATATTTCACTTCTTTGACCTCCAATTGCATCCAATTGATGATATATGATACTTAATCATCGTTTTGTGCTCCGAATCAACTATTGAATGTTTACACTTTGGCCCCCAAACTTTGGATTTCCTTCGTTTCGCACATTTTTCGTGTAAAGATCTCAAAATCAAATCGTTAGACTAATTGATGGGACGCCTGTTTGGCAAACTGCAAAATGTCAAGTCAAGCATTACTATGTCAGGAAACATTAAATATCCGCCCACCTATGGATTGGCACCTATGAAAGAACGACATGTCCAGGATCCAAAGCCACATGCCTCACATCCATCGATTCCCCTCTCACCTCCTCTTATTATAAATACCCACACTTGCACAATTGGAAATGATCGTTCTTTTCCTCTTGAGAAAAGAAAACACACCGGTGATCACCACCACCACCGGACATCTCAACTCCGATCTACCATCTCACTGGCTTGATCGTCAAAGTGCTTGTTGTCGCTTTCACCCTAATCGGAAAATGTCATGAGTAACTAATGGTGTGTTAAAATGCATAGGAAGAAGCTTACTTAGAGTTACATTCTGTTGGCCGCTTGTCGGGATCATTTTCCGGGGTCAACATATTGTATAGCATTTTGCTATTGCTCTTCGAAGGTGATGTGGTGACATGTCAAAATGTGTGGTCGGTAGGCAAGAGGACAACTACATGGAGATGACCATGATTTATTATTTTTACATGAATTAGGAATTTCATGTTAGCTTCCACTAATTAGTTTACCTTGCTATATCTATATATATGTGTACGTACCCATCGAGTTGGTAAAATATTCACTATAAAAATTTTAAAAAGTAAAGCTCCATAAATTTTGTATCATATTATTTCTAATAAATTGAAGTTTTGTATAATCCAACAATTTAATTAATTTTTAGCATCATAATTTGTCAAAAAATGAAATTTTTAGCATTTATAAAATCATGAAAATGTACATAATAACATCTCACATTCTGTCTAAAACAATTAATCACGTCAAAATTATGGGCACCCCTATTTGATAAAAATTATAATCTAGATTTTTATTAAATTTAAAGTCAACAATTAATTTTAAATGCATATTTTATAGATTCTACAACTTTTTAATCATAATTTCATTAATTTTTATCAAAATCTACTAAAAATCTGATTTAGTATCCACTAAACATGAGCTATAAGTTGAGTTACCTTACGATTAATTTACACCTATTATTTGTTTTCGAAAAACAAAAGAAAGTTTATTTTCTATTAGTCACTGATGCTCCCTTTTAAGTTATTTTATTAGGCAAGAGACCAGTAGAGTAGCTCGTGTCATAGATTATTTATTTCTCACTTTCACTCTCGCATGTTATTTCAATAATAATCTTGTAGAAGTCCACGAGTAACCATTCTTCAAAGAATGATAGCACTTAGCTCATGTTTAGTTTAAAATTTGATTTTTAGTAGACTTTCATAAAAGATCATGGAATGTGTGGTTGAAAATTTGATAAAAGTTGTAGATCTTCTAAAATGTGTGATCTTAATTTTGTTAAGATTACTACGTAGGAAATTAAGACCAAGATGATTGACTAAAACAAGCAGTTTAACAAAATTAAGACAGTCTTAATCCACATGCAGTTAAGAGATCATAGGTCAATTTTTAGTTAGGTCTTGGAAAGGTGATCAAGACCTAAACCTCCCTCTTCTTCTTCACTAAGGTCTAACGACTATACCAAACTTTTCTCTGTTCTATAGAAAATCTATTTCAATTTTGTTTCCGAAATAAGCAATATTACAAGCTCAGTTTTTAGATTGGATTGCAATTTTTTTTTCTTTTTAAATTTAGTAATGTTAGGTATCGATATGATTTGTGGATGAAAAGTAGTAAAGCATACAAAGTACCCAACTCCCTTAGACTCTACTCGAATTTATTGCGCGCGCAGCCTATGCGACCGCATAGGCTTTTATAGCCTGCGGTCGCATATAAACACATGGTTTATATACCTTGCAAGTGATTTATCTATGTGACCGCATATGTTTGTTCTAAAAATTAACTTGTTTGAATTTTAGGTGATCTTTGGTGAAAAGCGTGCAACTTTTCATGAATTTTGGATCTATTTCGTGAGTGATGATTGAAATCTATAAATACATGATAAATTATTATATCAACAATATAATTCAACAACTTGAGATAAAATCTTCATTTTAAAATATAGAATTTACATTCTTCCTTTGATATTCAAATTTCTTCAATAGTGTTCTTGCAATTTTGATAGAAAACACTAAGTACCTAGATGTTTTCTATTACAAGGCTTGATTAATCTTTTAAAGTATTTGTTAATATTCCTTTTAGCATCAAATTTAATTCGAGAGAGGGCAAATATTATTTGAGGACAACGACATTCGTGTTTAAGCCTTCATCTTTATTTCAATGTTCTTATTTTTGTTCATTGTTTCTTCTGTATCCTTTTTCATGTGGAATCTTTCTACAATAATAGATGAGTTCAAAATCCATCACTTTGATGGATCCATGTGGAATAGTGACAACCAAGATATGAAGGAGAGTGTACATGTAGTATGGTTGATATCATGTGTACTATACAGTTAAAAGGAAAAAAAAAAAAAAAAAAAAATTTAGAGGCCGCTAGGTGGGTATTGTAGGTTGGAATTTCAGAAAGATGNAAAAAAAAAAAAAAAAAAAAAATTAGAGGCCGCTAGGTGGGCATTTTAGGTTGGAATTTCAGAAAGATGTTGAAAGGAGAACGAAATTTAACACCACCAAGCAACCTCTTCTCTCTCATAAACCAGAGAGAGAATAACTATATACAATATAGAAGTATTTTTAATTACTTAAAAGTGCTTATAATTTTAGGGTAGATGTTGCATCAATAAGAGGTGCTGGTCTGACCAAATCCTCCCAATTTCTAACGGAAAAAACTTTCTTATCTTCCCCTTAGCATGTACCTTTTTTTCTCTCCTTGTCTTCTCCACCTGCAAAAAATTTCTTTTCGACCAAAAATTTTCGTGGTATTTAACATATATGTAATACTATTCGTCATCCTCTATCTGCAAGTACTACTTAATATTGACTGTTTTGTGCAAGGTGAAAAAAGAAGAAGAATTAGGATTTGAATATAGTTAGAGATCTTGTTAGTATTTATTAGGATACTTATCGATTTTTGGTTGGTCGGAGCAGATGTGCAGCAGAGGGCACTGGAGACCAGCTGAGGATGAGAAGCTTCGAGAATTGGTCGAAAGATATGGACCGCATAACTGGAATGCCATAGCTGAAAAGCTACAGGGAAGAACAGGTGAATAAATGTTGCATCCATCTACATATTCACCACACCCTAGTAATGGATAATTAGAATACTATTAAGAATATTAAAGGAAGAAATGGAACTGAAGAAAAAAAAATTATTTTCTTAGGGTTTCATGTTGATAAAAAATTTCAGCTCCATCTCTATAAATAAATGAAATCTAGCATATTTTTCTTTCTTCTAAGTGCAAAATAACGGATGACGAACCCTAAAAATACATATATGGTTCATCGAAATATATTCTCTCTATAAATTTGTATCTTTTTTTTTATTTAAATTTTTTTTTAGTAATGATAAATAGAACACCTGGTGGATTGGATAAAGAACACAAATTGTATATTATTAGGGCTTGATTTGGATAAAACTTAAATAAGAATTTTTTGTTTCCTGTCAGCATGTTTTCTCCTTCCATCTTGTGTTGATTAGATTTTATTTATTTATTAATTAACCACTTTTATGTGATATGTTTGTAACAACGCAGATAAATTGTAGTACATACTACATACTTTACCGGGATTAATTACTAGTACATTGGCTATGAATTTGTAGACTGCGTGTAAAGAAATTAAATGATGTATTCCCTTTAACTGCATGCAACTAGCTAATCATATTGAATTAATATATTATTAGGGAAGAGTTGTAGGTTGAGGTGGTTCAATCAGTTGGATCCAAGAATTAACCGGAGCCGTTTCACGGAAGAGGAAGAAGAGAGGCTTCTTGCTTGTCACCGAATTCATGGAAATCGATGGGCTATAATTGCTCGACTCTTCCCCGGACGTACTGATAATGCTGTGAAGAATCACTGGCATGTTATCATGGCTCGAAAATGCAGGGAAAGGTCGAAAATTTACTCAAAAAGGGCATCACAAGCTTTAAAAAATGATCAAAAGTCCTCGTCAAATCAGGATACCCCAGTTTTCAGTGACAAAAATTTAAGGTTTAATCCTTTTGTAGAGAAATGCTATCCGAGATTCGAGCACCATCTAACGTACAATAAACCCATATGCCGGAAGGAGCTTCATTCGGACAACATGGTTCTTCACATGAAGATAGATGAAGGTAAGATAGTGATATCAAGTATAAAATTAATTAGCCTTTCTTCAACTTTCAAAATGTTTAAATTATTTGATCATATTATTATTCTTGGGCAATAAAGAACTCGATCGCACCTCTCTGGGGTTAGGCACGACTTTTTAAGAGAATTGATTGCGTCACCCTATATAAACTCATCAATATATATATATATATATATATCTTGTGATTGCAGATAGAAGTAAACAAGCAGTAGAGTTCTATGACTTTCTCCAGGTGAATACTGATAACTCAAATCGGAGTGAAGTGATAGACCATGCAAGGAAAATATTCGACGAGGATGAGGTGGAGCAGGAGCCTGCAGCAATTCAAAAGCAAACCAAGGCTGATGCTGCTGTACCGTTTATCGATTTTCTATCAGTTTGTGGAGAGTCTTCTTAGCATTACTGACTCGATTATACGTACTTACTGGGGTAAATTAGTATAAGATAAAGAAAGTTTAGCAGATAATACTTTTTCTCATCTAGTTCCGAAATTAGGATCATCAGTCCTGCATATGCATTGACAGAGGATTCTGCCTGTATGCATGCATGACTAGGGTATACATAGATGTAGCTTCTGTAATTATGTATTCAAAAATTGAATGAAGGAAAAAGAGAATCTTCGTGTAAAATTAGTTCGTTCCTTGTGTTGCTATTAATTTGATCTTCTATATGTAATTATTAGTTCTGCACGAATAAAAGGCATTTCATCAAGTTAAATTATGCTCGTTTGGTAAAACTTTCAAGTTAACCCAACTTTATTTTTAACCATTCAAAAGATTGTGTCAAACAGGGGTTAAAGATATCTAAAACCATTTATACAGGTATAAAATTCAAACAACCCTAGTTAATTTCTTGGAAAAGTCTAAGTATACATAATTTGACCACATGATGGTGATGTGGACAAGATCTGATTGTTGATGTGAAAGTGTGAGATTTAAATTAAAGGTTGGATCCAGTGCCACGTGTAATTATGGACACCATTATGTACAAAATTATGTACATGTAGCACTTCCCTAATTTCTTTGCCTTGCAAGTTAAGGATGCATTTGGAGCTATGGGTTAGAACGAATAAAGAATTTAGGATGTGCTTGATTGCAAGTATGAAACTTGTATAAAAAAAAAAAAGGTTTTAAATAATTGATATATGAAAATGTCTTATTAAGTGTGTTTGATTTAATTAATTCTCAACCTAGAAAATATTATACTTGTCTATTTTTTATTTGATGGGTAAATGAGAGAGAGTGAGAGTGAATTACCTGAAAAATAAAAACCTACCATTCGCTAAAGAAAATATTTTCCTTATTTTTGAGGAAAATATGGTCATGTACCAACTCTTAAAAAATATTTTTCATGAAAAATGTCAATCAAACATTCAAAAAATAGTAATTTGAGTGGAAAAATGATATTTCTCATATAAAATAAAGTCAATCAAACACACCCTCTTATTATTATGCCAGATATTACGTTTTAATTAATTGATATGCTATTAATAATAGTAATCTCTATCACATGTGGTCTAATTAGCAATTAATTACCAATAGAAAACTAACTAATTATTCCTCTTTATTTCTTAAAACACTACTAGAGTATAATGGTACATTTGACGAGCGATATTAGACTGGATAAGAATTAATTTAATTATATGTGGTGCTTTCTGCAAATGAAATTTAGATTAAATTAATTTGGGGGAGCTTATCCTTCTTTAGTATATTTAGGCCCTTGTTTGAGCCTTTTTTTTTTGTCGAAATGCATTTTTGAATAATGTTTTGTTGGAGAATGTATGATTAAAAAAATAAGGAAAATATGTGTAAAATTATTTTATATGAGAATGTGTTGTTGAAAATGAGTTTTGAAAAAAAATAAGTTTGAAAAAAAAAAATGGAGGCCAAACATAGGCATAATGCGTGTTGAATGCGATGGTTTAGATTGAATTATTTAAATTGCCATGTCCTGAATAACATAAAGAAAGAATTAGTTGAATTGAATATGTAAATATATTTACAAGTAAATGAATTTTTTACTAATCAAAGTTGAAAACATGTTACTTATTTGACAGCAATGTAACCATTACTCATAAAAGAAGTAATTTTTTTTTAAATCTAAAAGTAATAAAAAACTAAGTTATTCAACACGTTTATAGATAAAAATAAATAAATAAATTAGATTCTTAGTAAATTTTGATAAAAATTATGAATTTCATGAAACGTATAGTTAAAAATTAATTTGTAAAAAATGAAGACAAAATAAGGATTAAAAATTTTCGGTTGATTTTCTTTCCTTTTCCATCTATCTAAAAATTTAAATATAGTAGATTAACAACAAATCATAGATACAATTTTTCAATCGCCATCTAACATAAAGGCCATGTTTGAGCCTCATTTTTTTTTTTTTTCATTCATTTTTCTACGATATTCATTTTTAACCACACATTCTCTTCCAATAAAAATAATATTACACACAAATTTAAAAATTTTCATCACTTTTTCACTACACATTCTCCCATCAATCACTATTCAAAAATTAATTCTTCTTAAAAAATGGGGTCCAAACACAAAGAAAGTGTTTACCAACAAGACAAACATTATAAATATTTTTTTTTTCTAATCTTGTCTTCACTAATTAACACGATATACCAAACGCCCCCCAATAGACTTTTGGCAAAAGAGAGTTGTTGATGATTAGGCAAAAGAGATATATTTTACAATGGGAGTGTAATGCGTTTAATTACGTGTGTCTTTCTTCTAGAGAATGACTATTAAGCATTATTAGGACTCCATAATTAATGGCATTGACCATAAAAGCTTTGCAATTTGACGTTGTTTAACACTTTAATCATGATTTGATTGAATATATGTAAATTATATATATATTTTTAAGACGTGTACAAAATTATATTTATTAATAAATTAAGTTCACACTATATAAAAAGAAAAAATTACGTTGTGCATTCCGAACTTTTTAATTAGTGCAATTTGGATCCTCAACGTTCGAAAGTGAAGTCCCCACACTTTTGAGTTCTCAATATATTTAAATATGTGAATATAGATCAATGGTTGTGCTACCTAACTTTTTCATTATTGTAATTTTGAGTCCTTAACATTAAAAAATGATGTTCTGACCCTCAATCTATTAAAATCTGTGAATTTCAATCAGTATGGTTGTGCTTCCGAACTTTTTTGTAAGTCTTTATTTGGTGTAGATTAAAAGTTGATAAAAATTTCAAATCAAAATCAATATTAAATTTTTACAACACGTTTTAAGTGATCCATAACTTTTAATCATATTTTAACTAAATCTACTAAAAAATTGATTTTAATCAAACACCATAAGGGGTCTAAGTATGATTTTGAGTCCATAATGTTTAAAATTGAGGTTAAGTCTCAATCTATTTAAATATATGAATCTGAATCCATAGTAGATTGAAAACATTGATAGACGTTAACTTGGCACGTTACTTTTATGTGATTTAGAGCTAGATGGCAAAATCACCCAACCATTTAATGTCTAACTTTATGTCATATGAAAGTTGGGTATAATTTTGGCGTCCACATAAATAGTTTGCCATGTAGAAATTTAGATTCAAAAATTTAAATAAGTTGAGAATCTAGAACCTTAATTTTGAAGGACCAAAATCACAATGCTTGAAATTTTGGCATGCCTTATTTTGACAATACATAAAGTGAAAATCTAATGTAGAAATGTTCATGTATCAAGTCAAAAATCTTTAGCTAGAAGCCTAGAACGTAATAAAGGGAAAAAAAAATCGTGGTGATATATTAACCAAAGTCGGGTAAATATTTTTCAACTTGCCTGCCATCATTGAATGCGCTGAAAAAGTCCAAAGCCAATCAAAATAGTAAACAACTATGTTATGAATTGATCGCGAAATAATGATAATTATGAAATAAACAAGAACAAAACAAGAGCGCCAAAATTTATGTGAAAATTCAAGATAGGAAAAACCACAAGCAAAGAAGGAGAATTTCACTATAATCAATAATGATTGTGTTTACAATAAAATCACAATGGTCTCAATCCAAACCTCTCAAAATGTTGTATGAATGTCATGATCTCAATACAAATCATGAAGAATATATATAAACCCTTAAAAATCAAGTTATAGATGAATAGGAGCAGAGAAACGAGTCAAAATGCAAAATAAGTCTTGGCCGAATAAATACGTCGTTCGAGCACCAGCCCAAAGGCGAGAGGCGCATACCACTCGAGCAAGATCCTCGCGGTAATCGAGCAACTGTGTGGCGCTGTCTTTCGGGATAAAATTGCATCCAATTCTTCCAATATAGGTGCTTGATCGTGGCTCTGGGACACTCGGCTATGCTTCAAGAGTCTCAAATTCATCCAATAAATTATCCAAATTCCTTTTTTTAATAGAAACTCCAATTCCAATGTAATTTCGATCCCTTCAAAGCCAATTTAACTAAAACTCCAATTACACAATAGAACTTGGGTCATATTATAACAAGTCTCCACCTTGAACCAAATTTCAATACAAGAATTCCAAAAACACATCTCCAAATAAACACCGCACCACCTCTTCCAAACAAGCCCCGATGGGTTAAAATAATGACAAATACCAACTAAATTCAAACAATGCTCAAATTTAGCAATTAGAAGTGATTTTGTTATTATATCAATATGAAGTAATTTTGTTATTATATCAATATGATTATCCATAGTATCAACATTGCTCACTACAATATCACTACGAGCAATCACATCACGCAAAAAATAATATCTCACATCAATGTGTTTAGTCCTCTTGTGAAACATGTGATCCATAGTCAGAAAGATAACACTTTGATCATAGGGTCTTACGGAGGATAAAAATATGCCGTTATGCTCTATGTGAATTTTTAAATATTTATAAAAATTAATGTATTCTTGTATGTTCACATCTATTATAAAAATATAGTCGGTTCATATATGAGAGTATATTTAACATTATTCAAGAGATAGATTATTAAATAAAATAGGAATATTGCTTCATCAATCAATCGTGTTGTCCAAGTGTACAATTAAAGTTAAAAAGGGATTATTGCATGGATCTTAGTGCATTTGTTATCTATTAAATACATCAATTTGCATTAAGCATAATTTGCATTTATTTTAGTTAATTTACTCATTGCATAAGTAGATTATTTTAATCATAATTTTGTCCCAAGCAAACACACCACATTATTCATATTTCGGTTAAGGTCGCAATAATTAAAATTGTACTAAATCAATCTCTGTAGGACGATATTTGAACTTAAATTCACTTTATTACTTGTTAACGAATCGTACATTTAAAATAGTTTTAAATCGAAAGATATTTTCGTGAACTAATCGTAAATACACAGCGTTCGAAATAAAGGATAGAGGATAATTCTTAATGCCGGTCATATTTTTTGTACAGAGCTCTTGTCAAATCATGAAAATAGACGCCATCAATCCTTGCTAGCCAAAATCAATAACTACCAGAACAATCTTCGTTCCCCAAGTGTGAAGTAAAAGTATCGAAACTTAACTTCTTTGAACCCCACCCACGAGTGCAGAAAAACAATGAATTATGGAAGTAGTTTTCACAAAACTCCAAATCAAATTCTTGGTTATAAGTGTGTGTCTCCTAAAATCATTATTTTTAGATACATAATGCAACTTCAGATCCAGGTGGCAATTGATTGAAGACATACACCTTATATTTTTCAATAACGACGCACGAGGTAACTGTGTGATGCAGGATGGTTCAAGTCAGATGCTGAGTTGTCAGATAACACGTTAATGACTCTAAAATATCAAGAGTTGGCAGATCGGTGCAACGATGACAAGTGATCAAGTAATTTTGGTAATTATGACGTGTTTCGGTAATTTGATCATAACTTTTGTTATGATTATCAGAATTGCGATTATGACCACAATGTAGAAAACTTGTTTCGACGCAAACATCGTGGGCACCCAACTTCGCTCGGTATGTGCGGTTTTCGATCTCAAATTTCGCTATTTTCCCTTTCGGATTATTATTTTGAGTTAAATTTTGCTATTTTTGGTAATATTTCGATTGCATATTTGGAGATGATTTCTAACCCGGTTTGGGTTAGATTTTTTGCAGACTACTTATTTTATTCCTTATTTTAATTTGGCGTAATTTTTGGAATTTTGCTATTTTTGGTAAAATTCAGATTTTTGCTATAAAGTCCGACTTGTGGACTTATTTTCATTATTGTTTTATATAATTAAGTTCTTTAAACTTCATAGACATTTTTTCTGTGTTTTCGACGTTAATCTTGTGTTCTTCCCTGTGAATTTCTTGGTAAAATTAGCCTGCAGAATAATCACTATTCTGTCCGACGTCACTGTGTGAAGAAAGCTACTACAAGCCAATAGAACAAGAAACAATACAAGATTTTTCATCATGGTTTATGATGCTATAAAATGATTTATGTGTAAAATAAGATTTTAGAAGGCACTTCGTAGGGGCAATTCTTAAAGCACGTAAAGATATTTTTTGGTTATACTTCAATGCCAATTTGGAAGAATATCGGAATGAATTCACAAAATTAGCAATTGTGAGATACCCAAATTGGAATTGCTGATTTCTTGGTGCAAAGTTCTTCCATATCTCTTAAATTCTTCACATGCTGATTTTATGGTGCAAGGATATGTTGCTGATTTTATCACCTTTCCACTTCAAATGATGAACTGTTGATCTTGTAATCGTTTTTTATGCCATCTTGATTCATGTTTACCTTAGATAGATGATAGGGTCTTATCATTCCTTATTTGTATAATACCCTTACCCAATGATTTTGTAAACCCCAAAATTTCATCTTTCAAATTGAAGGGTTTTTAAGTGGCAACTAACTAATGAAGTTCCTTGACTGTTTGCCACTGTGCATTGCAGTCAACATTAATTTCAATGTTCAAATGATTATTGGGTTCAAAACGTGTGTACAAGATTTCTATGATACTTTCAACCTTAAACCATGGATTAATTCATCATCTTTTTGTTCATTTCTCGTTGTTTCTCGCATTAATCATATATAATTCTATATGTTTTTTCATGTAAACGGCACTTTACCAATTGAATTAAGCAGCAATCCCTATGATAAAAATATAGAAAATATCTCAACTATAAATGTCATCCTGGCTCATGAAGAATGTGCACTGATTAGCACAAATCTCATTTTATTCCTTTAAACTCCACGAACCATTTAGGTTTGTTAGCATCTCTTTTAAATATTTCTTTTGTTTGGCTTGGGAATAAAAATTATCATCCGCCTATTTCGGCTGACAAATGGTCAAATAGAGATGGTCGACGGGTCTGTAGTAGATCTTTTATGCTGTCGTATGGGTGATAACATGAGTTCTTGGGGTTAGCTCATCAGTCAGGCCGAGTCATATAACCCATGGTCAATTAGAGCACGCGGTTCAATCCATTTAAGGTTGTATACAGTGTTGTACCCCGAGGCCTGTTTGACTTGATCACGGTTCCATCAAAGACACGGCAGCATGACCATGCCATGGATTTTGTTAACAACCTGCAGCACACTCATTAGGAGCCACGGTCCCGTTTGATTCGTTATGAGTGAGAGTATGTGTTCCAAGATCATTATCTTTAGATGCACAATGCAACGTCAGTACAGATTCAAGTGGTTATTGATTGAAAACATACATATTATGCCCCCGTTTGAAACTTATTTTTTTCTCATTCTATTTCTCATTCTTCATTTCAACCACACATCAATAAAATAATATTACACATAAACCCAAAAATTCTCCTTACTTTTTAACCATACAATCTTTTCAAAAAAAAATTTCACCCAAAATGGGTGTCAAACAGGGGCTATATTTTTCAGTAACAACGTAGGAGGTAATTCTGTGAGGAAGGTTACTACAGGCTAAAGGTGGCAATCGAGTGGAGTTGCTAGCCGAAAACGAGCCCGAGCACAAGCCGAGCATACCGACTCGCTAGACAAGCCACTCAGTGAGCTGCTCGCCGAGCGGCTCGTTTGACGAGTCCACGAGCGGCTTGGCTCGTGTATATTAAAAAAAAAAATTTTAAATGTTGTGACCAGTCACTGATTTTTCAGTGACCGTTCCGGTCACTTTTTAATTTTTTTTTTTTCATTTTTCTAATTTTTTTTCTCCTATAAATACTCACCCATTAAAACTTTTTTTTCTCACAAAACTTACTATCAATATCAATTATCTCTCATTCTCTACTTTACTCTCTACAATTTACAAATCAATATCAATAATATCATTCATTCATTCTATAATCTCCTTTTACATTTTTTTTTATACATTATTATCTTGATTTTACAATTCATTTTATACACTATTACACAATTTTCATTCACTTCTCAATTCTACATTTCTACGTTCTACTTGAAGTATTCAACTTCAACATTCAAATTCTATATTACACATTTTTCTTTCACTTCTCAATTCTACATTTCAACGTTCTACTTGAAGTATTCAACTTCAACATTCATATTCTATTATTCACAAATGGATTCACAATCATTTGTTAAAATCTTGTTCGGTATCAGAGATGAAACACCTATCCAAAATCAATTTGTACGTGCTCAGCAACAATTAGTGCTGTGGTCATGTCACTACTGCGATAACATTGGAGATTTGAGCCATATAGCGACGACATCGGGACGCCAATGTAGAGTTGTACCACGATGGAGGGCAGAGCTGAAAACTGCAGTGGCGATGACGATGTCACCGGAGACCATCGCTATGATGTCTTCACTGCAACACGACATGAGCAGTTTCTGTGTCGGAGTTAGGTTGTGGTTTGGTGCCAAATGACGGGAAATCTAGGAAACGATTTGCTGCAGCGACAAATGACTTAGGAATCTCGAAAAAATTGGTTATCGATTTGTGGCGGTGGCTGTAATGTATTGTCGGTGGCAGCACAATAGCGTCGCCACGCGCAGAAGCACCTATCGTCGTTGCAACACCTCTGTGGTGGATTTATTTCTAATCTACCTCTATTTGATCTTCATCTTGTTTACGGTTGTGTTGGTGCGATGTGGGTGGTTGTTATGGTTGTTGGTGCGGGCGATAATGGTGCGATTGTGGTAGTGACGATGGTCTTTGGTGCAGGTGGTGGACATGGGCGATCTATGGTGCATGTGTGCTGATCTGTATGTATGGATGCTAATTATGTGTGGTGGTTCGTTGGAGTAGTGGTGGTGCAGGCGGAAATGGTAAGGTGGGAGTGGGGGCGGTGCAGGTTGTGGTTCGTTGGAGTGGTGGTAGTGGGATGGGATGAGGTGGGGATGTTTGTGACCAAGATTGACCATGACCAATAAATTGATTAAACTGTGACCAATAAAATAATATGGGACCTAAATGAGGTGATTGTGACTCATAATTTATTAAGTTGTAATCGAAAATAACTTGTGATCAATTAATACGATAATTTGTAATCGTTGAATAAGTTGTGATTTCTAAAATTTGTGATTTGTAACATAAAATTTTTTATTTGTGACTGATGAATAAATTGTGACCTACAAATTTTTTAGATTTGTGATCGTGAAATAATTTGTGATCAATAGTGTTTGTAATAATAAATTGAATAATTTGTGACAGATATATAATATGTGATCTAAAAAATGTGATTTTGACTCACAATTTACTAAGTTGTGACTAAGAAATAACTTGTGACCAATTAATTTGACAATTTACGACCATTTAATAAGTTGTGACGGATAAAATTTATAATTTGTGACCGATAAATGAACTGTAACTTATAAATATTTTACAATCGATAAATAAATTGTGACGTATAAATTTTTGATTTGTAACCGATGAACAAATTGTGACCTATGAAATTTTTGAATTGTGACCGTAAAATAATTTATGACATAAAATTTGTGATTTGTGACCAATTATATGAAATTTGTGACAAACTTATATGAAATTTTGTATGAAAACAATGCTGCTTATATTGCACAACTCAAATGAGGTTTGACAGGACAAAATACATTTCTCAAAAAAAAAAAAATT
>CAIGRB010126579.1:0-29833 GCA_903798255.1 Fraxinus quadrangulata | reverse complement strand
TTCATTTTTTGAGGTCAACAGTACGAATTAAAAGTTAAGACGAGAAAACACTTGTATAAGAGTCAAATTGGATTATTGATCGGATCGTAACAAGTAAGATGAATTAGTTCATATTCGATAGCTTTAGACAATTCTTAATGAGATGGAGATATTTGCTATGTTTGGCTTTTGTATTGTCGGGTACTGTCCATTTCTTGGGATTTTGATTGCACAATATTTTTAAATATTGCTTGCATCTTGATAAACTCATTAAAAAAAAAATCATTTCTTACTATTTCTTTCCTCAAATTTACATATTTTCTTTATAAATTTCCATTGAACCCTACTCCACAGAACTAAAGCGCTGTAGATTTTAAAGAAATTTTGCATATAATGTTACTTATAGGAATCCCACAAAACTAGTCATTTTTTCCCTTAATGAATATTTGATACCTAACTCTTTCTAAATAATCACATTCTAAAATAAATTAAATAATTTATTTCAAAATAGAAATTTCAAGAAAAGATATTCAAGAATTCAAGTTTAAGAAATTTCAAGAAAAGATAGTTCAAGAATTCAAGTTTAAGAAATATCAATTATAGATAGGGCTGGACGTGGGTTGGGTTTGATTGGTTTTGAGTCTAACCCAAGCTCAACCAAATATGTTCGATTTGACAATAATTCAAATCGAAACCAACACATTCATGGTTGAGACCCAACACCGATCAAACTCGGGTTGGTTTGGGTTGGGATGATTGATTTGGAATTTAGTCCAATTCAAGTTGGACTCAGTTATTCTTTTGTTGGACAATTTTTTATGGGCCTAAAGGTTGAGACTTTTTTCGTTGAATTTGAACATTTTTTTTTTTTAAGTTTGATACCATTTTAATTTGGATCAATTTCATTTACATTAAAATGGGATTTGAAAGGCTTCAAGTTGATTGAAATTGTATCAATGATCCGCGAAGTTAAATTGCATTCCAATAGAACAATATAAATTAAAAATATTGTAAAAACTATTAAATAAATTATATCACGATCAAATTAAATACATATTAAGTTAATCTAAATACATGTTGAATACCTACATATTATACATATTAAATAAAATGAATTCAACATAAATACTAAATACTAAAAATGTAAATCTTCTTCTTCTATTCAAGTGTTTAGCCAAAAATTACGTCAAAAAATTGAGTCGATAAGCCAGGCATGAGCAGCAATGATAGGTAGAAGAGACGTAAGGCAGATGAGAATTTTGATGATTAGGTTTTAGGTTTTTGGATTAGTACTAATTTTCATTTTAACATTTTTTTAGTTTATTGGGTTGGGTTGGATTAAGTTTTAACAGATAACCTGGAACCCAACCTGACCCGACCTAAAATTTGATTTCCTAATCCGAACCCAACCTAATTGAACTAAAAACTCAACCCAAAGTTGGGTTAATCGGCTTGACTGGTTCGGATTGATTTTTGCCCACCCTTAATTATAGATAAGTACATTATTTTCCATTTTTCTTAAAATTTGAAAATAAATTTCGTGGAAAATAACATTAAAATACAGACAACATACCCAATCAGTCCATTTCCATCTAATAAATTATAAAAAGGGAAAAATTCATAAATCAGATTTTAAGTTTCACAAGTGCAAAAATCAGATTTTAAGTTTCACAAATACAAAAATCAGGTATTTATTTATTAATTAAAAATATTTATTAATTAGGTCACAATTATATAATTAATGGTCACACACACGTAGAGATCCACACAGATCCGTCGCCACACACAACAGCCACACGCACACAGATCAGCCGCCTCTCCGATTCTCTCGACTTCGCGACGCTGCTGTGACCAACAGGGTCGACCGGCAACGTCTCGACGCTGCTGCCGTTCACAACAGCGTCGCGAAGTTGTGAACGGTAGCAACGCCTCGACGCTGTGAAAAGTAGTGTCGCGACGCTGCTACGAGGGAGAGAGAGGAAAAGGGAGGAGAGGAGGGAGAAGTGAAGGAGACGAGAATGATAAATTAGGGGTGGAGACGAGAATTGATAAATTAGGTTATCAATTAGGGTTTTAATATAGTACCTGATTTTAAAAAAAAATGAATTTTAGACCTGATTTTTAAAAAGGTAAAACTAAATGCCTGATTTTATGTAATTTCCACTTATAAAAATATATACTTTTATCCTTTGGTTTTTCGTATATTTAAAGATGTTAGTTTTTGCGTGGGGTACCCTAAAATAGAGAATACTATATAGTTAGTGGTAACCAACTAACCTCTTTTTATGATCAATTAGTTAGTGTAACTTGCTAAATGATCATAAAATAAAACAAAGATTAGTTGTTATTTGACATGATTGGACAACAAATTAAATCTTATTCTTAATACATTTTAAGTCGACTAGGATTAATCGCACAAACCATATTATATATTATTAAGTTAGTAGCGTTTCATTTTTCAATTACATCTATTTTATAAGAACGACATTTTTACAAGATGAATCATTTTAAAGGGATATGATATGAGGAGCCAAATCATGGATAACCTCTTTGATTTGCCCAAAATTAATTAATAAAAATTATAAAGGTTTAGATAGATACTTGTTAAGATGTTAATTGTTGGTGATGGCTAAGATTAATTTCACCAAAATGGCCAATGATATTCGTCATTTGTAGCTTCAAAGGGAGGGTAGTCCCTGTCCAACGTGGTCATTCTAAACTGCATTTTGAGCATTCGATCATCGAACGGGACAATCAAGTCGGATTTGGCCCTTTTCCACACAATAATTTTCTTATGGTCTTTCCTTGTCATCAACCACCCATCGAAAAGTAAAGATTAGGATAGAAATGTTTGTATGTATGTGTATTTGTTCGATGTCACTCACATTTGCTTTTTTTCCAAGTTTAAGACAATTATTTACATACATAACTTATAAATTAAACCATTATACGGACTATTATTGGTTGGGAAGCTTCCTAGTCAATTTTTTTCCTTCTGGAAAGGTGCATAGGTCTTTCATTTGTTAATGTGAGGTTTCTTTAGCAGCCTCGTGCTTTGTCCCCAACCTTTAGAATTGGGTAATTTTGTTAGTGAGATCTTAATTGAGTTATTGAACTTTAATTTGTTTCAATTGGATTATCTAACATTAATTTAGTTTTAAATTTTACCAATCTACCACATTTTGTCACCAATTATCCCCCAACGGATAGGAATTGCATAGTATTATAGTGACAGTGATACTTTAATTGATCTTTCACATAATCATTATGAGATACCTTGCAATCGAAAATGGCCCTTTATCGCCTCCGTTTCATGCCAGAGATCTTCAGCTCCACCACCACCACCACCAATTCCCGCACTGCCAGCAGAATTTTGAAGATGAACAAAGCAAAAACAACAATATGAACCGCAACTTAAAGCGAGATCGTGACGAGGGGGAAGAGCTAGTGCTGGTCACCGGAGAAGGAGAAATGACAAGAAGACCTAGAGATAGACCTGCTGGTTCAAAGAACAAACCAAAACCCCTTATAATCATCGCTCGAGATAGTGCAAATGCACTCATATCCCAGGTAATGGAGGCCGATGACAACTGCGATATTCAAAAAAGTGTGCCCACTTTAGCCGCACAGTGGCACAAAGGTATTTGCATATTTAGTGGCAGCGGCACTGTGAATAAATTTTTGATTAATTTTTCTTTTGTTCTTCTAATGTAGAATTTGGGTTTGAGGTTGAGGTTGAGGTGGAGGTGGCGGTGGTTGGTGTGGATTTTGGGTTTGATGTGGGGGTGTGTGAGGGTTTAGAGGAAGAAGACACCGAGGTGCGTATGTGTGTGTGTGTGTTATTTTTTATTTAATGTGATAAATGAAAAGTTACTAATTTGTCCCCTTCTAAAATATTAAAAATTTGATCAAAGTTAAATTTTTGGTCAACTTACAGAATTATGGATGAAAACTGTTCAAAAGGGCTTCACCTGCAACATTTGAAAATGTTAGGGGTAACAGCTGCAACAAATCAAAGGTTTGGAGAAAGTCTACTAGTATTTCAAAGGTTTGGAGCGTTTGCTCAATTATCCCTAAATTATTTTAACATTTTAATGACGTGGTGTAAAGGTAGCTTTGAATGTCATGCGTCGATTAGTAGTATTTTGTGGTATGATTGTCAATTAAGTAATTTTCATAAAATTTGCAAAACTGAGGAAGTGGTGAAATTTAAAACTAAAATTAAGATAGTGACCAAATTGAGATGAATTAAAGTTTGGTAACCCAATTGAGATTTTGCTAAAAGTTCAATGACCATAAATGACATCTATCCACTACCACAAAAAGTACAATTTTAAAGGTTGAGGATGAAAAGTGGAAGGGAAAAAGGTTGTGAACTAAATGTGCAATTCTAAGACTTGGGAATTTTTTTTTTTCCCAATTTCACGTTTCTTCTTGTGGCAAATGGGTTTGGTTTGATTGTTTGAAAAAATGTAAAAAATGGTTTCGATATTTCATGTTTGGCCCAAATCACCATCCGCCACCGATTTTTGATGTTTCAGGTTTGAAGATTTATTTTGATATTTGGACTTTGAAACATCAAAGTTTATTTTAAAGATTGAAGTTAATAGGTTTTGGAATGTTTGGACTGCAAATTTGAATTGAATAAAGTGGACATTACAGTCATCCATGATTTTTAAGTTCTTAATTCAAAGTTAAGAATTAGATTGAAAATCAAATGATAATACAATTTTTAAATATTAATAATAAACTAATAAAATTAGAAAAATCCACAACCCCAACCAGCAAAACCCTCATCCCTACCCAATTTCAACCCTCAAATCTCTCTCTCTCTCTCTCTCTCTCTGATGGAAGAACCACGGACGTCGGACTGTGATCGTCGCTGTCACACAGCAGCGGACTGTGATGCCACTGATTCGTCATCATAAGTTGCTTCCGCCTCTAGTCTCTCCGCCTGAAAAACTCTACGATGGATTCCAAATGCTTCGCCATTTACACCACTTCTTCTTGGATTTTTCTCACAAAGAGCGGTATATGGGTGTGTGGCACCGCGATTGCGATCTGGTGGACTTGTGGAGGTCGTGGCGGTGTAGTGGATTTGCGGTTGTGGTGCAGTGGATTTGTGGAGGTCTGATGGTTGGTTTGCTGTCTGCTGTGTGATTTGTGGAGGTCGTGGTGAAGGGTGACGATTTGGGGATTTTTTAGTAAGGGTGGTAGTTTCGGTGTGGTGTGGTGTGGTCGAGATGAAGATAGAGGATATGGTAGTTGTGATTTTTGGTTAAGATGATGGTGGTGGTTGTCGGTGACGGACCCAGTACAAAAGTTCAGTCGGACGGACGTTGACCATTGACCATCAACGGTGAATGATCATAAGAGCGAGATCCTTTATTAATATTTAATTTAATAATATTAAAAATTATTCAATATAAATGTAAAAGCACTAAAACGCGAATTCACCAAATTAATTCATTATTCATAAATTATTTACTCCAAATCACAAATCAGTGAAATCACAATTCTCATTTCAAATTTTCAACGCCAATTCGCCAAATTAATTCNAACTTATCTTCACATTGCTGTGGAGACACATAAAAGCCTTTTTCCATCATTGCCCGCGATACTGATTTCCATTTCCCCTTCTTCTGCAAGACCCCTCCAGCCTTCTTCTTATTAGCCTGATCATTACCCTCGGAGCCAACTTCATCACCAATATAGAACACGATCATTATCAACAGCCTCACCATATTATCATTCCATTTCACTCTTTGCCAAGGAGACATTCTCATATTCCCATCATCAGAAATATTCTCTGGTCCAGGCTCATCATCATCACTGAGGGTCAAACTTTGATTCTTAGGCTTTCCAGCATATGGGCGCCATGGTTTCACAGACTGCTGAGTTTGTGGGTGGTATTCACCCTCCCGGTGGCCATAGGTCGCCATGGGATCATGTTGGTGCTGCTGCTGCTGCTGCATCTGTTTAGGGTTCTGTGGTGGTATTTTGTGGTGCAGTGACATTTCTAGCCCTAAACTTCCAGGATTTACACTGGAATACATTCCACCAGGCATAGCATTAGATTCCATACAACTTATAGAATTACTACTACACCAGCCAAATTATTTACGACCCTGATCAAGAAATTCGTCGGGCCGCCTATTTTTCACATATATGCATAAAAAAATAAAGCAAAACTAACAAAATTTCCGACCCCAAAAACCAGAATACCTTAAGTAAAGTAATACCCAGTTCTTAAAATAATTATAGAAAACAAGAATTTCAAAGAGAAACAAATATATATGAGAGAAAATGAGATGGAGCAGTAGAATCAACAGAACCTGAGAAAGATTCTTGAATGAGCAGAAATTGTAGAATTTGATCAATCTTTACAGCATTATATAAATCTCGAGATAAAGGCAATAAGGTAAGATATAGCGGCTGTAGAAAGTAAAAAAAGAAAAGAAAAAAAGGTGATCTTGTTGTGTCTGTCCAAATGCAATAACAGGAGTGAGAGAATTCGTGGGTGTTTATACGGTGAATATATACAGCAGTAGCTGGTTTTAGTCTTGGGTTTCCGTTCGATGGCAGAAAAAAACTGCCAAATGCCCACAGGATTTTTGCTGGTGGGAGTGCGAGTCCACAGGATTACACAAAACTGTCCACTGCAACGCTGATATTTTTGTGTTGGACCTACCCTTTTTCATTTGATTTGCAATTTGAAGCTTCAAAAATAATGTTGTTTTTTCAGGTCTCCAAACATATGCTTTTCAAAATCCTGTGGTGCGCAGCGTCGTGTACATCTTAGGTGAAAGATTAGTGACCAAAGGACCCCACGTCTCCACTCTTCTATGGGCCTGGCCCAATGGGCTCAAGGAGATGCGACGAAACTGAGAAATTGATACAAGTGGAAATTACGTGCAGGAATTTTAGAGATGACAATTCAAAATCAAATTTAAAGTTTGTTTATACAAAAATCAGATGTTAATTCAAACTTTTAATATAATAATATTATAAAATTAATTAATATACCCTGCACAATTTCAATTACAAACCCTAATTACTTCTCTATTCTCTCGTCGACAATGAGCAACCGCGGTGCACGGTGAGGCATAGTCGAGTGCCCCGCACATCAGATCTGAGCCCACAGCGGCATTGCAAGGGCGACGACGACCAACACCATATTATTTATTTGTCACAAGCGGTGGTGATCTGTGCGTGATGGGATGGGTGCATGGAGGTGGGGTGCAACGACGAAGGTTTTGGGGTTTTGGTTTCTTCCTCCAATCTGCTTAGTCGGAGTTTTAAGAGTGTACGGTAGGTGTGGTGGTGGCTTGCGATGATGGTGCTACAAGTGGTGATGGTGGTGCTATAGGTGGTTAGTGTAGATGATAGTGGATCTGGCGGTGGCGGTGAGGTGTTGGTTTTTCTTTTGGTTGTTGGAGTGGTGGTGGTTTCCATATTTTGGTGTTGTTTGGGGGTGATTTTTATTGGTGGTGCAGGTGGAGGTGTTGGCGACGGCAGTAGTAGATCTAGTGGTGGTTGTTGTCAATGGTTCTGATGGTGGTCGTGGTCGTGGCAGTGGTGCAGTGGTCGTGGGTGGGGTGTTTGTGACCAATTATTTAATTAATTGTGATCAATAACTTGGTTAATTTGTGACCAATAAATAATAGATAACAAATTATTTGAAATTTTGATCAATAAATTGGATATTTTATGACCAATAAATAATATATGAATGATAAATTGTAACCAATAAATAATATATGACCTAAAAATTTGAGTCGTGACTTATAAAATTTTTGATTTGTGATCGATAAATAAATTGTGATCTATACATTTTTAAATTTGTGACCGATGAATAAATTATGACTTATAAAATTTTCAATTTTTTACCATAAATAAAATTGTGACCTTTAAAATTTTTTACCCGTGACCTGAAATAATTTGTCACCAGTTAATTCAATAATTTGTGATCAAATAGTATAGAATTGTAACCTTGATCGATTGAATTAATAAAATATGTTTTTAATTAATTATTTCATAAATAAAAGTTAATTAATATCTGATTTTTGAAATTTAAAACCTTGATTTTTAAATGAGCTATAATTATTCCATTAGATATGAAATTTTCCCTAAAATATATTATTTTTGAGATTTGGTTGGTGGACTATGGGCCAAATTTTGAGGAAATTACATCAAACTAGATTTTTCAAGATTCAATTTCAAAAACCAAATCTAATATTTATTTATACAAAAATCGGATAATAATAATAATAATAATAATATAAGTCAATTCATATACACACCCTATCCCATCTTCTCTCTTCTTATCTCATCTCTCTCTACATCTCCATTAGACAGCCGTTGTTGTCGTCGAGGAGCACTGTTGTCGGAGACAGCTGTGGTCGTTGCTACGTCGTGCCACGACTCTTCTATTCTTTTCTCTCTTCTCTCTTCTTATCTCATCTCTCTCTACCCTCTCCATCAGACCGTCATTGTCGTTGTTAAGGAGCACCCATTGCCGGAGACACCTTTGATCTTTGTTGCGTTGCGTCGCATCGTCGCAGCTTGGCGATGTGAATATTGCAGAGTGGCTTCGTCATTGACGCCGCTTCAGTTCGATGGTGATGGTAGCGGCACCGCGATTGAAATCTAGTGGACTTGTGGAGGTTGTTGCGGTGTGTGTGGTGGATTTGTGTGATTTGTGGAGATCATGGTGGCAGAGGCAGTTTAGAAAATTTTTAGTGGGGTTGGTGGTTGCGGTGTGATGGAGATGAAGATAGAGGAGATGGTCGTTGTGATGGCGATTGTGATGGTGGTGGCGGTGGTGGTGGTTGTGAATTGGTGGTGATTGCGATGACAATGTTGGTGGTGGTCGTGGCAGCGACGGCAACAACGATGATGATAGGTTTGCGGATTTTTTGCGTCGTGGTGGTGGTGGTGGTGTGGTGCGGTGCGGCGAAGATGGTGGTCACAGTGGTGAAGAGTTTAGATAGTGGTTGTGGTGATCGCTGTGGTGGTGGCGTTGACGGTAATTGATTTGAGGAGATGGTGAGGAGGTGGTGGTGGTACAGGCACATGCGACGTTGGTGGTCGTGCTACTATTGGCGAAGGTGGTGGTGACAAATTATTTTCTTGATTGAGACCAATAAATTAGTTGGTGTGTGACCAATAAACAATACGTGATCGATTGTGACCAATAAATTGGTTGATCATAACCTATAAACAATATGTGAAGAATGAAAAAGATAAATTGTAATCAAGAAATAATGTGTGACCTAACAAATTGTTAATTTGTGACCAATATTTTGAAAATTTGTGACTGTCCGATAAGTTGTGACTTATAATACTTGTGATTTTTGATCGATAAATAAATTATGATCTATAAAAATTTTGAATTATAAAAATAAAATAATTTATGACATAAAATTTCTGATTTGTGATCGAAAAATAATATGTGACTAATTAAATCGTTAATTTGTGACCACATTATATAAATTTGTGACCTTAATATATTTTAATTAGTATCTGATTTTTGAAATTTGAAACATTTGTTATTAATTTTGAAATATGCGGATACTTAACTTCTTAATTGTGAAATTTCCCCTAAATTTCCCAAAAAAAGTAAATAAAGAGACTAAATCTAAGTCCCCTCTAATGTTGGGCCAGCTGAACTCACTCGCCTCGACCCAAAACCAGGCCTGTGTACATCTAGCCCCATTCTTTAGCCGCTCATCGACATAATTTTTGAAGGGCTTGCCAAGAGCATTAGGGATGTATTAGATATAAAATAAAAATGATACTGGGGTGAGTTTGTTCTTTCGAATCATCAATTGATCAATATGGACTTCTTTCTTAATATTAATAATTGAATCTAATTGCTAAACACCACTTACACCATATTTGCACATCATTTAATTTCAATATCCACTCAGAATCTTGATTCCATGCCACAAAAGGAAAGGACTGTCCATTCAAAATTTTAAATTTCATCCCAAATATTAAAAAATAAAACTCCATTCACCAATACTACAAATGTTGATGCACATTTATTCACTATCCTATGCCTAAACAATGACACTTAAATGCAGTACCTCACAAGTGGATCTTTAAGAAAGAGACGCTCATGGTAGACTCTCCATGCATAATCCTCGAAACAAAATGACTGGAAAAGCCTCTCTTCTCCTGCATCCTCGGAACAACGGCCATCATCATCATTTTCTTGCTCCTCGATACCATTAATATCTAACTTAGGAATAAGGGGAGAGACTGTGCTTTCGATGGGGAGGGTAATTAGCAGAGACATTGAACTTGCGTCATCTCCTGATACAGGCAACGCTCTTCCTCTCACTTTCTTGAACTTTCCATTGCTCCAAACCTGTCAAACATTTTATGATTTGAAGCGATAAGCATATTCTTAAAGACCGAACAATTTTTAAGGATTTGATAGTTTATTATTGAACATGTATAGAAGAAAAACGTAAGCTTAAAATAACTTGTTGAGCTTGTGAAAAAAAATCCTTGCTCACAATTAGAAAAAATGTACGCAATAGCTGATGACCATGACCTACTCTTCACCTTTATGGAGATTTTAAATAGAAGTAATGAGCTCACAAGTTGCGAGAACTGAGATTAAAGAAAGATATTATATAGAATTGGCTAATAGTATAGTTAAATGAAAAGGCGGATACATACATATGGAAAAGTGATCATTAATAATTTACAGCATAAATATAAAGTTTCTCCAACACCATTCCTCCATCTGAACACGAGGAACAGAAATGCAAATTGTACGTAAGCTACTTGGAATTCGTAAACTTAATAGGGTTTATGGGAAGCATAGATGTGCTGAACCTTCAAGTCACTTGAGGCAATTTTTTCCTCCAAGCCTATGTTTGGCTATAAGCGGTATATAATCCACACATTTCAAGAGCCTACAAGTAATATCCACCACTTATATCTATCTATTTTTATTATCAGGGTGAGCAATGACAGGAGTTCAAGTTACGCAACTTATTATCCAAGTAACCTCATAACCAACAGTTGCTCATGCACGATAATTCGTTTTGGTGCTAACCGTGATGGTTGTTGGATTTTACTGAAAATGTAAATTAACCTCATAACCAACAGTTGCTCATGCACGATAATTCGATTTGGTGCTAACCGTGATGGTTGTTGGATTTTACTGAAAATGTAAATTAATTTCAATAAACTCGTTTTCGCGTCCAATGCAAATTAATCAAAACCATATAATTAAAAATACCCAATTTCTCAGAACTGCTAGGTTATGTGGGACCGTCCAGTTTACAGCTAAGGGCGCGTTTGAGCCTGAAGCCTTGTTACACTTTGCACGTATGAGAGAGAGCAGTAATTTCAATTTGAATAAAAAAATTATTAATTATTTACAATTACTGACCTGAGCTATGTCTCCTAGAGTAACCAGCACAGAGTCCACTTGGGGCGGCGAGACTTGGATCCAACCCGAATCCGACAACAATGAGTATTTCTGACACCTTATTTGATAATGCAACCCGATTACATGTGGATACATCTGACTTGGATTGGGCCCATCAGATATCCACATTAGAGAACAGACCCGAGATGGATCATCTCGGGCTGGATTTTCAAACCCGGCTGCAAAAGCTAATTCTTCCATCACTTTCAACCCCAGCTTCTCCATTTCGCTTGTAAACTCACGTAGAGAAGCCAAGTCCAAATTCGACTCGGTTGTTGACTCGGTCGAGCATGACGAGTCAAGGCAGAAAGACTCGCCACCATTGGTCGTGGTGGTGTCGTCATCGTCATCGTCGTTAGGTGAGTTAAAGCCGAGTGGCCAGTTATTGGGGAAGAGAAGGCGCTTTTGGTGACGAGGGAGGTCGAAGAGAGAGATAGACGTTGCTTCCGCAGCCGGAGGGAGGTGTGAGGGGATGAGGTGATGGATGAGCTGAAAGAAGCCTTGTTCTTGGGAGGCAGAGAGGAGGGAAGAGCGGAGAGTTGTGGTGGGGTCGGAGAGAGAGATAACTGGAGGAGTGATGATGGAGGAGAGTGGAGAGGACCTGCCGCGGGTTGGGAGAGAGAGGGAAAGATTACAAGGAAGGCGGTGAAGGAGACGAGAGATGGCATCTTCGGTGGCGTCTGAAGGAAGGTTGGATTGGGTCGACGGAGTTGGGGGTGGCGCCGCGGTGGCGCCATCATGGATTGATAGGTGGTGGTGGGGCTTTTGATCAGCAGAGGACGCCATGTCGTGTACGTGAAATTTAGAGATGAATGTGAACTAACACTAGTAACACGTAAGTGTAACCACTATATAACTAACAGGCGTAGAATTTTTTATATTGAAATTAATTTACATTTTCAGTAAAATCCACCCACCTCACACACTTATCAATAACAATACAATTTAAAATGTTCCTAAAATATGGTTTTAAACATTACTTAATTAAAGTTGAAATCATATGGTCGATTGTTGATTAATTTTTTCATAATTTTCGGTTTACATTTCTTACTAGTGACTAAAATTTCGATTCTTCAAATCGAATAAAAAAATATATTTAGCGGATGTTGCATAAAGTAAATTAAAATAAGTGCTACTTGTTTGAATTTAATTTAGAATTATTTTTAGTTTAAGACAAAGCACGTGCAATGAATTCTGTCCTTACGTTTATTTTAATTATTAGAACGGACTAATATTTACTTAATTCAACAAAAACAAAGACTCAAACTCATGTCCTGTCTGGAAATTGTTTTTAATTAAACAAGAATCTTTAAAAAGAAGCGTGACTGCCACAAAATTAAGCACTCGTACATATCGAATTTCTTGTTTCAATATTTTAATTGGAGTAGTAACTTTTGCAGTTGAATGGCAGGCAGGCTGCTCCATGCTATACGGGAGTGAGTTTGTGCCTCTTGTACCCTTTCATGTTTTTCTGCAATTTAATTATGGGCTAATGGCAATAGAGGAAAAATTAGTACGAATTGAATTATATGGTAAAATCAACATTTTCAAAAAATATTGGCTGTTGATTCGAAAACAAAAACAATTTGTCAATTTGAAATCAAGTCAAGACAAGACTAACAAAACAAAATTGTGATGTTTATCATGAACCCACAAGTTTAACTAGAACGAATGTTCATAGTTGATTTGTTTTAACAATTTTTAATTTTTCGGTTGTTTCACTTTAAATTGGACTGGTTTCCGAATTTGTTTTCAATTTTTTCTGTTGAAACAAAGGGTCGGATTCTATTCACACAAAATTCGGTATAATCATTACAATTTTAGTTTTTTTTTAATAGTGTCCATAAATATCAAAAACATAGATTTAAGCCATTGTTTGATCTTCATTTTCTTCAAAATGCATATTTATTTCTCTTCTTTTCAACCACACATTTTTTAATAAAATAATATTACCGCAAATCTAAAATATTTCCTTATTTTTTTAACTACACATTCTCCATCAATTTACTATTTCAAAATCCATTCCATACAAAAAAATTTAGCCAATTCATCTATAAAACTCTTTTTAATTTTTGTCAATCGGAGGCTTAGATCAATTTAGCCAATTGTCTATAATTTAGCCAATTCATCTATAAAATGATTATTTTAGAAGAATAAATCCATGAATGTGATAAAAACATAAAATATTATTTTTTCTACGATACTTGAGGAATGAGTGAGCTTTTTTGTGTATGAATAAAAGAATCAACTTGTAATGATCCAAACTTATGTAACACAGAGCGATATACAACCTTAATATCACACTACAATTCTATTATTGACGAATAAAAGAAACAAGTAACAATAAACTTGATAAAATAATAATTTAGTCCATATAAAGTTTAAAAATTCATTTTGAACCTTTATAAGATTTTTCCAAGAAAATAAATTTAACATTATATGGAACGCATATTGACCCAAATAATATGGTACTAGGTCATATGCGGCCCCACTTCGCAAGATTCGAATTTCAATTTCATCAATTATAAATAGCATCGAAAAGTAAGAGTGCATTTAATTTGCTGTTTTCAAGTTATTTTCAATTTTTTAAAATTCTTAAAAATTATTTGGTCTTGTATTTTCGAAAATTTATCTTCGAAAATAAGGTTAAACTTATAATATAAAATTCAAAATGCATTTTTTACATTTTGAATGTTTCGAGTGAAAACTTTGAAAACACTCAAAATATGGGAAATAAGCGTTTAAATAAGATTTTATTAACATGAAATTCTAAAATTTAAACATTATCATAAAAATATATACATATAAAATTCTAAATTTTTTTTATCAAAATAAAAATTTGATAAATTCTAACAAATAAAAAAATAAATTTCTAAAATTAAGAAAAAGATCTAAAAAATAAAAAATAAAAATAAAAATAACTTAAACTCATAATGGTTATTTATATAAAATTTCTCAAAATATATATATTTACATGAACACGAATAAAAAATCTCAAGTCACGTTTATTTTGTATTTCATATATTTTTTCAACTCAATTTATTATTTATTTTTATTTTACTTTTGTAGCCAAAAATATATTGTAAGATATATCAACTTTAAATTGTATATACTACTCGATAATATATTGATATAAAAACTGTTTAATTTTACTAATAAATAAAAATTAGTTAAATAAGATGTCATGAAATAATTTTTCAAAATTTCAAACGAAACGGATTTTCTAATTTTCCGTTTTGGGATATAATTTTTCAAAATGAAAAATCAAATATATTTTTAACAATCTTAAAAAAACCTCTCAGAATCGAAAACTAAAAATAAACTTAAAGTTGAAACACAAACCAAACATGCCACACCACATGTGTGTCTTTAGGAGAGCTTTTCTCAACAAAAGCAACTGGCTTCATCACATGCATATCACCGACTGAATGAATAATATATAAGTTGTTGAACAAACTATGAATGGATGAGCAATAAATACGTCGTAGCTTAATGGATTTCAGAAGGGTCCATCTGGAAGAGTTGAAGGCTTGAAGCTACACGCGTCAGAGCAAAAAAGGCATTATGCCATATTGATGAGTCGAGATGAGTAGTGACAGACTTGGGCAAATTAGTAAGGGGCTGTCTCTTTGTGTTTTAATTTTATATTTTATATTTTGAATTTTGAATTTATTTTGAATTTTATGTTTTGAGTATTTATTTTGATATTGTTGAAAATATATTCTTTTTGATATTTTTAAAAATTGTTTTGAAAACACTTAAAATGCGTTTTGAAAATTTAGTTTGATTATAATTGAAAACACAAAAAATGACAAATTTTTCGTTTTGAGTTTTCTCTGTAAATTTTTAACTTATTTTCAAAAACGCGTTTTCGAAAATAGGAAATAGAACGCTTTTTAACTGTTTTGAAAAATCGAAAATAGAACTTGAAAATGGTAAAGAGAACATGCCTCAAGATATCTAGTTTGGACATCCACACGGTCAACATAGAGGGCGACATCTAGTGGGCATTTCTCATGAATTTCTTAATCGACAATAAATTCCCAGATTGATAGATTGCTCTGTGAAAGAAGTTCCAAGACCATTTTGTATTGTTTTGGTTTTGAAATTTGGGTTTTATTTATTTATTTTAATCTCAAGAATACATCTTGCATTTTTAACGTGTTTGGGGTAGATTAAAATATGTCCATAAACTGTTTAATAAAAATACAAAGACAGGTTTATAATTGTGGTGGAACAATAAATTATTTTATGTGATAAATATATTAATTTTTTTTTTATGTTTAAGTAAATAGAAAAAATGCTTAAAATTGTGGTGTGTAATATAAGAGTTAAGTCAAATGAACATAATGGATGACCACTTAGTTGGTCGTGTCCTCACATGGAACGTATGGGTCCCGACCTGAATTAAAGAATGTCGATCTACCTAAAATTTATAATACCATATAAAAACTAAAAAGTCATGTAAAACATTCTCCGAAATAACCAAGGAACAGATATTTAATAGAAAAATGGGCCGTATACCGGCCCAAACTAATATGGAACAGGTCAGATGCGGCTCCCACTTCGCAGTCACCCGCAATCCCGCCAGCAGAATAACACGTTGACGCCACTGCCAAACAACAACAAAAATTTTAAGAAAATCAACTTCTCATTCTAGTGAAGAAATCTCACCAATACAGTTATATGCTAGCTAAATCACAATCATCAGCATCCCAGGTATATTGAATTTATTTCTCTGTTTTTTAATTAATTTTTATTTGTTAGTTTGATTATTTTTTCCGCATTAGGGTCGGGTTATTTGGGAGGAAATCGACAAAGTGAATTAAAGAAATTATCTTTTTCCATTTTTCGTTTTTGAATTTTGTTAATTTTCTCTTGATGCTTAAACACTCGTGTGCGAAAAAGAAACTAGCTCAGAGTAGTGATGTTCTTACGTTGAAATTTGAAGTAATGATTATTTGAGGAGAGATACGAATCTGTGAGCGCTTTACTTTTGGAGAATTGGATCTTGATCGACGAACACAGTTATATCTCTGAGATAAAATCTCTTCACCAACTGAATAATTAATCTTCCCCATAAGTCGTGCCTTTAAATGATGTTCCTTAAGGTTCGTGTAACAAAATTTTTAAATATGGTTTAGAAGTAAACGTATGCTATTATCTTAACACAGGGACACCTCTTTACTCGGAGACTCAATCCTGGTGCGACAAAAGTCTTGTAGCTTGTTTCTTTGAGATACAGCAGTCTAGCTGGAATGTTGTGGAACTTGAACCAATCTACCTTATAGTAGAGCTCAATGTAGCCACAAGATTACCTTTTTTTGGCCAATAAGATTCTTATAGGCAACTAGAAATTGTTAGATTCATGTGTAGATGTCCATGTATATGTGTATGGAGAATGAAGTAGTATTATAGATGGAGGTATAATGTTGAGACATATCTTATAATATCATTTGTTTTTTCACATTTCTAAGTTTATATACTCTCTATAATAATGTTCATTGCATAATGTGACTTTCCTCTAGCTCTTTGTACTTATCTACTAGTAAGGTTTTGATCTTTCATAAAAATACTATTATAATAAAACTAAAATGAGAATCACTGGGAAGGAGGGATCGTTATGCACCATCAAGGTGTGACTTCTGATCACAATATTCATGAGGGAGGAACTGTTATTACACGTGATGATCTTGTGTTAATCCTAATTTTGGTCTTCAATCTATCACGTGAACTGTACTCTAGATTAATTCTCTGATCATGAAGCCTTAGGTAATTGCTGCGCAAGATTTTAAAATAAATTACACAAATTATAGATCTCCTAAGAATGTTTAGTATTCAAAATTATCATCATAAAGATTTCTCTATTTTCATCCAAACCACAAGACAAGTGATTTAGTGTGGGCTTAAGTACAACTTTAGCTAGATACACACCTTTGTCCCCTTATTTCAAGATTTGAAAATCATGAACCCTAGAAAATGGAAAAAATGAATTGGAAAATATAGAAGTCAGTAAATGAATGAAAATTGAAAAATGAATTGGAAAATGTAGTTTTCTTGTTGCTTCTGTGTTCTTCTTTCCCCATTATTTTCTGTATATTTTGCCTTTTTTTGGGTTTCATTTATTTTTAATAAAATTTTACTTTTCAAGAAATGAATGATAGTACTTGTGGGTCCTACGAAATGTATGGTTAAAATTAATGTTTGATTTTGATAAGTAAGTCTTTGGAAAAAAATGAAACCAAACAGAGACTTCTTTTCTTTTGAAATTAAAGTAAGAGAACTTCATGAATAGCTGGTACATTGTTTTATTTGCTTTAGAGAAATTGGTCCTTTTTGATTTTTGATTTAGAAATTAGACTTTTAATTTTGTTGACATGTTTTATTATAATTTTATTTATATAGTTAATGGTTTATGGTGAGCATAATTTTGCATCTTTAAAATTTTGAATTACTGTATTGGTTTATTTTGAGACTTGTGCCTTAAATCTCGTCGACGCTCATGCCTTGTGTCACCTAGGCAAAGCTACTCAATATCTGATTAGCCAACGCTATTAGTGAACTTTGTTGTATAATAGGAAAATCATTGATTTCACTTATAGTAGTTGTATTCAAAACTTAAATTCCACATGGCACCACCGTAATCATATTAGGAATGCCTAATAAATGAAAGTATTGTTATTTATTATATTACAGGATATAAAGTTCGTATGATGGCATCATTGATAACAATAGTCTCTTATCACAGTATTGTATCCTCAATAGTTCAATGTACAATAACTAGTTATTTCCTAAAGCATAGCATCATTGTTTTCGCATAACTATAAAGCTAAAAGTATCATTTTCACAATTTCTATATCTTCCGCACTTTGCTTAAAACATCTCACACACACACACACACTCACACACACACACACACAAAGTCTCATTAATGCTTTTTACAACGAAAAAAAAAACTAAGACTTATTCCCAACAAATTTGGGGACCATTAATGCTTTTTCATAGAGTTTCACAATTTTCTTGTCTTCAAAAATTAGTAAAAAACATTTTTCTTTTTCTTTTTTGTTTCTTTTATTATCAAATAATTGTTTTATGTGTTTCATTAATGTTCCCACATTAACTTGCTAAATTAGTGATACGCATTATCCTCGGATAAATTCTTAATTTTCTTTGAGTTTATATTGTATTACTGTTAAAATGCTCCATAGCTAATACTAGTTTCCAAACCTACAAATGTAGGTCTATTTGTCTATCCGTACTGTCTCTCTATAGTGGGCTTGTGAGTGCTAATGTTTGGATTTTTCTTCAGCAGAATTCTATGCACCAAAGCATGGCACCAATAAAATTGGCATCATATGTCTCCATTCACTATGGCATTCCATCTACTGCATCAGTTCTGGCTTTTGACCCCATCCAACGCCTCTTGGCAATTGGGACATTGTGAGTTAAAGTTTCTCTACACTTGAAAGTTTCTCTGCATAAGTAGAGTAAAAGTAAAGTACATCATACAATTCTTCCACTTTCAGATTCAATTCCTGTTACACGTTATTGTTTTGTGAATCATCCCTGATTTTCAAAACCCACATTTTTGGTTGTTAGAATATTTCAGCCTTGAGTATCTAGACGTGCTCACTTTGCATTTTTTAGCAGTTGTTGAGTGTTGATGTCAGCAAAAACTTCACTAAGAACCATTGCCGACTCTGTTCATGTATGAGGAGCTCATAGAGGATAGAATTTTATGATATAGAGGTCGTGAGAAGCTTGAGATTATGGATATTTAATGTAGATCTGGTTTCAAAATCTGATTTTCTGTGCCCTCCTTTTCGTAATCCTTTTCTTCTTTATTGATTGGAATTGCAGAGATGGCAGGATTAAAGTAATTGGTGGAGACAATATTGAAGGCCTCCTTATATCTCCTAAATCTTTGCCCTTTAAGAATTTAGAGGTTAGTGGCCTTAGGTCATAACGTGAACTGCATCTTATCCCCCATCCTCTTCTATCTTGTCCATTACTCTTGTTATGGGATATTTGTTTTTTATAGCTTTACTTCAGTAGTTGGTTTTGAATTTTGATGGTTGTTTCTTAAGTCCTATCCATTTCACAAGATGCCAGAACAACTTTATTTATTGCTATTGTTGATGATCATTGTACACCTGGTGCTATCTGCTTACAATGTTTTATTTCTGTAATTTTTTAGTTTTGCGATATGTCTTATTTCGTACATTTACCAAATGTACTTCTCTATAGTTTTTCATGTTCACGTGATTACATTGTACATTTATTTTGTTTTGATGAGATGATTTTTAGAAAATGGTTGTCTGAAAGAAATAATAGATGTATTTTCAATATTTGTTTGAAAGCTTAAGCCAAATATTTCTACTCCTTGTAGAAGTACTAACCATCTCTTGCGTTGTAATCGCTTTTTGGGTCCTAGATGACCAAGTAAGAGCCTTTTCTAATCTTCTACTTATGTTTGCTCTCTTTTCAGTTCATGCAAAACCAAGGTTTTCTAGTGAGTGTCTCCAATGAAAATGAAATTCAGGTATGATTACTTGTAGGCTTCTCACCAGCATCTGGTGAAATGTTTCAATTTGTGCTCTGCAATCTTTGCATCTGCACATACTTCTCCAGGTCCCCCTTTTTGTGCTTTCTCTTTCTTCTTATACAGTGCCCAGTTTTTCCTTTTTGACTGCCAATATGTGCAAGTTTAACAGGTTTGGGATCTAGAGAAAAGGTGCATATCTTCTAATTTACAATGGGAGTCCAATATAACAGCATTCTCTATTATCTATGGCACTCATTACATGTAAGTGACTGGAGAACTGTCATGTTGAAGTTGAATAGTTCACCAATTAGATGAAAATAAAGTAATTACTTCATCCATGGCTAAATTCTCACTGCTGTTGACATTCAGGTACATCGGTGATGAGTATGGATTTTTGTCTGCTCTAAAGTATGATGCTGAAGAAAGGAAACTTTTGCACTTACCATACCATGTTCCTCCAAATCTTATAGCTGGTAACATGAATGCTATTTATTTATTTGAATGATGAGTTATGTGTTTTGTCCAATTAGTTTAATATTGGATAATAAAATTGTGGAAACTTATTGGAAAATATGAGAACTTCGGATATGCAAATTCATCTCTAAGCATATCTGATCCATTGTTGAAACCGAATTTTGTTTTAAATCCTATTAATATCTCCTTGTAAAGTACGGGATATAAAGCTTTGTTAAGTCTCCAAACAGGCTTAGAATATAATACATCTTTTTACTATCACTTATCATTACTTTGCAGAAGGAGCTGGTATTTCATTGCCTGATCATCAATCCATTGTTGGTGTTCTATCCCAACCTTGTTCATCTGGGAATAGGTAAGAGAAAGAATGCTTAGTTTCTCCTTCCAGATTCCTTGCTGTGAATTCCAGCATGTCAATTTTTCTTTCAATTCTCTCGTGCCTTTATTTCAATAATTCTTCAAAGTCTTGTAATCACCTAAATGGTTAAATGTACATTTTGACACATGGTTTCTTTACCTGATGGAAGATTGAGATTCTTACCAGGTATGATGAGGCTTTTGTTTAATATTAATATACTAATCTTTAACACATGCATTGGGGAGTGATCACAAACCACTCATGGGATACCATTCTCTCTTTTCATCCTTTTATCCAAAGTAAAGAACATTGATAAACTCATCTGAGTTGTTTCTTACATGTTATGTATTTCTTATATGCGTCATGAAGTTCTTCACTGTCACTTCACCCAAATCCTGATAGTAGCTGACAATAGTGAAAAACCCAGAGACTTCTTGGCTTCACTGAAATCTCCATGTTTCATTCTGAAATCTCTTTCCATCTCTTCCAGTTTGACATTAGTTTAGCCTTGATCAGTGTTATTAACTTTTCATCATCTGGCTTAATAACGTCATCAGCACTTCTCGTCCTAATAGTTATAAAAGAATTGCTGGTTTCTTCTTTTTGTTTCTTTTTTGTTTTTGAATAAAATGTTTATTGTCTTTTATTTGCTTTACTTTATCTCAGTTACTAGCCAGATGGGGACTCTGGTATCTCTGGCAATCTTACCTTTAATTGCTTTAGAAACCACTTCCAACTTTCTTTAGAGCACTCTCTTTCATCCTATAAATGTAGTTTTATATTTCCTTGGTTCTTGTTGTATAACTCCTATGAATAATACTTATACAGTTTTCTGCTGTCCTTTGCTGTTCTATCCAATTTATTTTGGTTGACATGTATTACCTAGTGTAGCCATGGACCAAACGGAGCACATAGCCGACCTATTTATGGGCAATATGACGAAGTTTGTTGTTTTGTATTACCCTATGTTTGTACTCAACCATGGTGTATTTTTATTCTTTAACACTTCTAACGAGAAAAAGATAACGATTGTAGAATCTTTTTGCTCTCACCAATCTTAGGGAGGCTAAAATTAAATATTTTTGGATCCCTTTAGAAACAAAGCAAAAACTATTTTAATTATGTAAATTTGGAAAATTAATGCTTGTATTGTTGTTGAATATCGGTGGTTGGTCAAATTTTGAGTATCTGCTACCTAGTCAAATGAGAAGACTTTCATCTTTTCTATTAAAGTGAAGGATAACCTACATGTTTTTCAAACTCGCACGCACCACCAGTAGGGCAAAAAAGAAAAAAGTTGTAATGGTTATGAGATCATTTAACTCTTGCCTGGTGCTATAAGCTTGAAGAGTATGGCTGTCTTCTACACCTGAGCGACTGTAAGACAGTCATTCTGTACTCGTGAATCTTCTTTTAAGTTTTCTACATGATTACCTTAATAGCTTCTCATTTTTTGTTGTACTGTATTTTATTTTGTTTGAATAGCACTTGTTCTTTATCTGCATATCTTGTACACAGTTTCACTGCCTTGTACAGGAATCCGAAGTGTAAATTGCGATTTTGCAGTTCTTTATATATACTTATGCTGATAAATTAAGAAATGTCATTGTGAGTTAGTATGTGAAGTCTGTTTACAAACTTATAATCACCAAATACACCCATTTCACATCCAGTGTTGGATCACTGAGTTTGCTAATTCCCTTTTAATTGACTTCGTATATTTCCTTGTACATGTCTAAAACCTAAATTTCTTCTGTTTCGATGATAGCTGAAGCATGATTCTATGTTCATAACATTGTGTTTTGTACTCAGGGTGCTCTTTTCTCATATCTTCATTTACATCACTTCTATATTTGCAGGGTTCTGATTGCATATGAGAATGGGTTGATCATTCTATGGGATGTTACCAAGGATAGAGCTGTTCTTATCAGAGGCTATAAGGATCTCCAACTGAAGGAGGGAACAATTGTTGATTTTTCAAATAATGAAAGCCATACGTATCTGAATAATCCATTAGACAATGAACAAGCAGAAAAGGAAATAAGCTCTCTCTGTTGGGTGTCTCCTGATGGGTCAGCATTAGCTGTTGGTTATGTAGACGGAGATATTTTGCTGTGGAACCTTTTAGTTTCTGATAATAGAAATGGTCAGAGAGCACAAACATCATCAAATGACGTTGTTAAGATACAGTTATCATCAGGAGATAGAAGACTTCCCGTCATTGTTCTGCATTGGTCTCCTAAGAAGGCCAAAAATAGTTGTGGAGGTCAAATTTTTGTTTACGGTGGCGAAGACATTGGGTCTGATGAAGTCTTGTCGGTATGTTCTGAGTAACTGAGCCTTAATTTAGCTTTTTTGACTATCTGGAGTTGCAATCATAATTTCTTCTTTGATAGGTATTTGTTTTCCAGTACTAGGATTTTTCCAAGCTAATTGAAGTTTTCAGTTCTGTAGCTATGTCCTGTTCTGGTGTTCTTACAAGTTAGATGTGTTATATCAAGCTCGAGTCTTAAAAATACCGCAGTTTTCAATAATTTGTTTTGCCTCTAGCTGTTACCAACCATGATGTAGCACTGTTCACAGTATCCTGTATGTTTGCTTGGTGTCTCTCTGTCTTACTAGTATACTGTTAGAAGTGTTACCTTCCTGCTCCTTATAGCCATATTTCAATTTCTTTGTTGCCTCCCATATTTCATTCTTATGCAAGTATATCTGTGCACTATATAGAGACAAATCATCTGTCCTTGGTAATATGTAATCGCAATGAGGACGACTTGTTATCTCCTGTTTTAAGTGGCCCCAAGTTCTAGACAACTAAGGATCTGTTCTCGGGTGTCTTAGCAGTCACATCATATCAAGGGATTTGTTTTGCAACTGTTCCAAGTTCTAGATAACTAAAAAATCTGTTCGGTGTCTTAGCAGTCGCATCATATGAGGGGATTTATTCTGCAACTGGCGTCTTCCTTTCATGAATATAATCCCATTAAGTGGGATTATAAGAATTTTTCCATGATTCTCTGATGACAGTCAATTGTATTCCTTTGTTGAGTACATCTACTTTTCATTCTTAAAGATGTGAATTTATATGGATTATTCAGAACATTAGGAATATTCCGATGTACTTTAACCAAATTATTGATCCAGAAATATAATTCTTCTCTCTCATGGTGTCAAATTGCGAAGCATAATGGCCCTGAGCTTATCCAAGATTATTTGAGCACGTTCTGTTGGTGAACAGCTTGATTATTTTCTAGCTTGAGATGCAAGCATTGCAATGTTATCCTCTAAAACTTTTCATAACTACAATACAGTTCTGCTTGATTCATAAACTTTAATGATCTTTGTTTGTCAACACTGAACATGAAGATGGCTAAAGAAGTCAATTATAACTTTCTCCTTTCCAAGTAATCTCTAATATTTAATGCTCATACTTGTGCAGATCCTAGATCTTGATTGGTCTCCTGGACTAGTAAACTTGAAGTGTGTTGATCGCGTTGACCTTGCTCTTCATGGATCTTTTGCGGATGTGATTGCACTATCAGATCCTTATGAAGCAGACATTAGTGATTCAACTTCACTGTTTTTATTGACCAATCCTGGGCAATTGCATTTCTATGACTATCCTTCTTTGTCTACCTTCAAATCTGGGCTAGAAAAGAATCAATCTGTCCATGCAGTTCAATACCATTCGATTATACCCACTCTTGAACCATATATGACTTTGGGAAAGCTATTTTTGATAAATTCTAATGGGATTTTTTCAAGAACATTCTCAGAGGTACTGGATACCCTCTACCATGTTTTAATTCTTGCATTGTTCATTTTAATGATCAGTTATCATTTCATTAGACAGATTCAAAATCAACACTACAAGCAGCAGGTAATATGACGACTAAAGGGATAAGGTGGCCTCTGACCGGTGGTGTTCCTTGTCAACTGTCATCTGCTGAAGTTAATAGTATTCAGAGAATATATATAGGAGGATATCAAGATGGATCAGTTCGAATATGGGATGCCACATTTCCGGTCCTGTCACTTATTTTTGTTTTAGGATTTGAGGTTAGTGTAGTACTGCAAGTTGTTAAATTTTGCACTCACGACATCATCTCTTATAGTATTGATCAACAGTTCATTGGTTTCGAATAATATTTGTAACACACAAACCATGTGATGTGCAGATGAAGGGTATTGAAGTCAATGGTGTAGCTGGGTCAGTATCAGCACTAGACCTTTGTTCTGCCACCTTGACTTTAGCTGTTGGCAATGAATGTGGTCTGGTAAGAACTAATTTCAATGTTATATGCAATGTATCAAATCCTGGCCTTGGCATTAAACTGGAAAAGGCCAGGTTGAAGGGTTAAAGGTTCAACTGGGGTTGAATGTTGGAAGTAGAAAATAATTAATTTCATCCTTTCTTGATAACAGTATATTGTTAATTTGTGAGTAATGCTATTCATCATTAGTGGTGATCACTAGGTGGCAGTGGGTACTAATTTATTGTTTCGTGGAGTTGTGATGCATTTTAATGCATTGAACAATGAATCAGGGGCCCATTGCCGTTAGACGGGTGATGATCACAACTAATCATGAATTGCATTATTCTAAATTTTCACGATTAATTTGAAACAAGATTTACTATTTCCAATTTTTTACTCTGACATTTGTGCTCTATTTACAACACTTATAATTCCTCCCTTTACTGTTCTCTCAAAGGATGTGCCTTCTCACAAAATTTCCCTCTCCAATAAAACAAACCCACACACAAATTTCTCTCTCCAATTAAACACTCTCTCTCTCTCTCTCTCTCTCTCTCTCTCTCTCTCTCTCTCTCTCTCTCCAGTTGAAGAAAAAGAGTTAAAGCTAAAATCTCAAATTTGAAAACTAGCACCCCCAACTGGAGGTGCTAACTAGAATTCAGATAAAACCTGGTGCCCAAAATCAAGCCCATGAGAAGAATGTTTTTCTTCTCTACCATACCCTCACCTTTTAAATTTGTGCTCAGATGTGGCAGCTTCATGTTCATGAATAAAGTCAAGAATCAAGATGCAATTCTAACAACGAAGATGAAAAACAGTTTGTGTGGAGAAAATTTTTATTTTTATTTTTTAAAGAACAAACTTCAAAAAACTGGAAAAACCATAATCAGTTTATTTGGTTCAGGTTTTACTTGGTCAGTTCACTGGTTTTTTCTACAATGGTTTCCACCACAAAACCAGACTGGTTTTGCTCCTTGGTTCTCGATCTAACCTGCCATATTGGATCGCCTCATCTAAAATCTTAAGATGTTAGAGAGGAAACAATTCTTCAACATGCTTCCTCACATGTACGCCGTAAGGCTAACACGTGCACAATTTTTCATAAATCATAAATGAGCAGTGATGAAACTTAACCCAAGACCTTTGTCTACTTCCTTAACATGTTGAACAGCCTCATTCAAAAGCTTGAACACTTATTAAAGGGACGGATTTTCTTTATTTAAATTGTACTCAAAATTATATATTAGGACCAACTTTGTGATAGAATAGTAATGTTCAAATTTTTATTCTTGATATGGGTTTATGTAGGTTTGCCTTTATAGGCTAGAAAGGGATTCTAATCAGAGAAACTTGACCATAGTAGATGAAACCAAACATGAAGGTACGATTTTGTTTGTTCATTAAATTTTTTGCCTTTCCTTTGCTTTGTATAAGTCATGTTGAGGATTTTTTAGGATTTCTAAAAATTTGGTTGTATTAATATTGGCCAGAAATACTTGCAATTTGGTAAGTTTGACAATTAGATAAAGGAATTCCAATGTTGATTTTTAGGAGTTTGAGTACATAAATTGTCTTTATGCCCAAAGCATGAGTGAAATAAGGGTGAAGGCAAGGCAATGGTAAACAAGAAAAGAGCACAAGTGAGAGTTGTTTCCAGGAGCAAATGATTTGGCAAATGAATTTCTTTCTTCTTTTTGTCGTAACATATGTTTCTTTCCTTAATACTCTCTTCTTTAGGCTTTGGGCTTGTTTGACATAAGGCAGGATCTGGTTTATTGTCTCAAAGCAGGAGTCTGTTTTTTGGTAATTTCTAAGAATAGAGGATAAAATAGAATTTCCATATAAAAGTTACATTATGAACTTTGATACTTAAATTGGAGTCGTGACTTTCTGTAAGTTGAACTCCTCTGCTACTCTAGAGAACATTATGACTCAACCATGTAGTGAAACAAAAGCTTGATTTGAAGCTTACATAATCCTGTGATTTAGCTTGTTTGATTTTGAGTTTTTCAAAATCACTTTTCCTCAAACTCATATTCAATCACACATTTTCCCAATAAAATAATTTTCCACGTGAACCCATTACTTTTCCCTACTTTTTAACTACTCGTTTTCTTAAAAAATCACTTTTCACAAAATCAAACAAGGGCTTAACTTTATTGCATTTTCTCTACTCAAGCAGTGGGTCTGTAATATGGGCACAATTTTTTTCTTTCCTTTAGAAATATAAAAAAAATGTATGAAGTTTTTATTTGAATTATGTTATGTATTTCCATTATATCAAATGTATTGATTTATTGTTCTTCACATCACATCTTGATTTTCTGATTGACGTACTCTGTTCAACCGAGATACCAAGTTTCACGTTATTGAATGTTTGGATGGCTTGGTTAAACCAATTATACATGGTGAGAAACTGGACATATTAAAAAACGAATTAGAACTTCAACAAAACTGAAAAATGAAGAATGACTGCTGGCTAGACTTCTAAGTAAAATGAATGCAACAAGCAATAGAACGTTTTGATTGTCATCAGTTTGTCTTGCATGTTTCAACTATAGATTCTCTTAAGATTTATCCATTATCATCCCAGGAGGTATTCTATTTTAGTTGTGTATTTCTAGACCCTGTCAACTATAAACAAAAGGTACTCAAGTAAACAAAGACATTTTATAAATGGAAGGCCCTACGGATGTGAGTGACTTAGGTGTAATGATATTCTGATGATGAGGCCCTGCAAAGTATGTTGGAACTCCTGCTTTTGCTGTCCTTCTGTAATGCTCTTAGATAGGCATTGCTGGGAGCTGGGTCCTTTAGTAGGTTTTCTTTCTGATACTCTCACTGTCATACCAGCTCTCATATGTTCCTACTCTCAGCTTTCCTTGACTTGGTTTCTTTTCTACATATGGTGACAGCTGTGTAGTTTATTTACAGTTCATCATTTGCCACAAGAGGAGAAAGATCATATGTATGCTATATTTTCCATCCTTAATTCTCCAGTGCTTGCCTTGCAATTTGAATCTTCTGGAGTCAGTCTTGCAGTGGGATTCCAGTGCGGGCAGGTGAGCTTAATTTTTACAGAAACCACTTTGTCATAATCATCTGTATGCCTATTTCACTTTGCTGAAGTGTGAGAAGTTTTCTGAATTCATATCATAATTATCCTATTACAGGTCACAATGCTTGATACTGGTTCTTTATCAGTTTTATATACTACAGACTGTGTATCTAGCCCGATGTCCCCAATCATTTCTCTGGCTATGAGAACTTTTCCGGATACTCATGAAAATAGTCTAAAGAACTCTGAAACTGGAACTGTAGCTGAATCTGCAAAGGAGGTTGCTTTTGTCTTGACCAGAGATGCACACGTGGTTTTGATCGATAGCATCAGTGGCAAAACGATCTGTTCTCAGTCAATGCATACAAAGGAAGAATCGACTGCCATATGCATGTATTTATTAGGCAAGTATCTTGGTCTGATGATACCATCTAATTTTTAAGCTCAGACGTTTACTGTCTTCGTGGACCTGTTTGCTAGCAGAAGGTAAAGATCCTCTCACTGAAGGGTCCAAAAAGCACACACTGACAACTTTGCCCGATCAAGAAGCTAAAAGTCAACCTGTGCCAACCAGTGATCAGAAACTAAGTGGTTCATCAGAAGCTGAAAATCCGACGCAGGTTACATATTTAGAGAACATGGCTATGTCATCTCTAATTTTACTTTGCTGTGCGGATGCTTTGTATTTCTACTCTTTAAAGTCCATAATTCAGGTGCCCTACTCTGTTACCCTTTTCAATTTTAACAGTAATTCTTATTTTCTTCCACAGCTTATGAGAAATTCTCTGACTTTAGGGGGAGAATAAATTTATCAGTAAATTGGAACTTGGGAAACCATGTTGTTGGACTACAATATTCAAAAAAAGTGCAGAGGAATTTGGATTAATCATAGTTTATCAAACTGGAGAAATTGAAACAAGGTAATCTATTTATGTCTATCTGGTTCTGCTGATTGTTCTTCTGATGAATGATTCATGCTTGACTGGGATGCCTTGTGCATAAGGCTGCCGCTTCAATTTAACTTACATGGAGATAAATGGAACGGAATGGAAAAAGGTTTATATGTTTCTTCGGGATAACCTATGTCAAGAAAACACGCTCGTCCTATGAGGAATATATGAAGGCCGAGGCTTAGCTCAAGTGGTAAGAGCGAAAGTCTTACCAGGAGAATGACCTGGGTTCAAGCCTCCTTTTAGGGGATTTCCCCTCTTTAATTGGAAAAAAGAGAGGAATATAAGAATATATAGCAAAGATTTTATCGTGTTAGTAGAAGTGGTAGGTTACTTTTACTTGCATTTCACTGTTGTAAAAAAAAGTCAAAACCTTTTTTACTTTCATTTTCTACTTGCTCATGCAGGAAAGCATGTTTGTGTATAACCACAATTTTAATGAATAAGCAGCAGGACATTATATCAAGTTGACATTCTTCAAGAAAAAGAATAGTGTTTACTAGTTTGGTCTCTTCATTTCGGATATGCTTATTTTCTTACAAAATGGTTGTGTTAATAATTTGAAATATGCAGAAATTTTTTTAGCTGAAAATAATTATATATCCAGGTGCTTCATTGAATACGACCCTAATTGAAATGCATGCATTTGTCTCATACACTATGGGAATGGTGAGAATATATTTTACATCTGGAGGGGCTATAATCGGAGAGACCATTTTTTCTGGTACAGAAGTTACTATAAAAATGGGAAATGCCCTATC
>CAIGRB010126573.1:33227-102052 GCA_903798255.1 Fraxinus quadrangulata | reverse complement strand
TATGGCACCCAACAGACACATGCAGAAGAGAACACTTAACAGAGTTAATATAAGCTTGGCAAGTTTCTTCTCCAAGGTACTTCTCTTGGATGGAATTTTCATTGAATTCATCATAACCTGCAATCATAACGCAACCACTACTGAGTACAGCACACAACAAATATGTCATGAAGGAGATTAAAGACAGAACACATACCACTGAGATAAAGACAAAGCAGACAGATTAAAAATATAACATCACAAACAAATCATACACTGACTCATCAATTGAACTCAGGGAAAAAATGTATAGTAGTTCTGGAATTTCCTTTGACAAAAAAGATTACTCCACAGATCCTTTGTGGGGAAAGTGTCACACAATTCAATTGCATAACTTCTAACAAAAGAAAAATACAAAACTTGAATGATCTAACAGGAGGTACCTTAGTTTCATGTCCCGTGAAAATGACAACTCCAACTATGTGCTCAGTGTTCCTGAGAGTGCACCCCTGAAAAATGTAAAGAAACAGCTGCTAAACAATTATGAAATACAAGAAGACAATGAACGAACCATAAATCATTACTTATGATGAAAAATAATAGATAAGATAATATACAAATGGTTGTCAGTTTGAGCATCTATCAACAGAAAATATATGATATAATGATTATTGAATTCTTATTAGAAAATTATAAACTAACAAAAGTGAACATCACAAGCAGCTTTAGTAGATAGTCGAGAAACAAAAAAATACATCAGCAATTACAAAAAGCAGGTCAAACATGAGTTCCTTAGAAAACAAACCCAACATACAACAAGATTATGCAAATGAAGAAGTTGTCGGTGTTATGAGATGACATACCCGTAATAGAAGTTGATTTGGACTCAGAGGCAAGGTTTGCTTTTGAATAATCAAGTTGCCAGTAAAGGTGTACAGCGAGTTATTTGGTTGCTCACATTGTACCTCTCCTGAATTTTACAGGTGAATTTTCATCAGAAAAGAAATTACTAAGCAAGAAAAGTTGGTTGGATTCAAATCCCCATCATTAATTACAACAACAGAATCATACAGATTTTGTTACTAAGCTACTCCTCAAAAAAGTTGTGTTTGCCCTCAAAATCATGCTTCAGCAATTTATTGTGCCCAAGACCCAACTAATGATCCATGTTGACACATATATTCATATGAACTCGATCCCCATTAAACTAGTCATATACTGATTTTAAAGCTACTAATAAAAATTAATACAACTGTTGCAGTAAATAGTTAAATATTATGGGCGATGGACCCTCCAATTTAGAGTTTATTGAATGTTAGACCCTAGGTTCTGTTTCAAAATAATTCAATGACCAACTTCTGTCCAAATAAGAGAGTTTTAAGCAATAGGTGAATCTTTCCATTTCACACTTCGCTTTTCGTTAAGGTTGAGTTTTACTCTAAACAGTGTTCAACAAGTTAGTATCTAATTATATTTCAGGATGAGATTCTTTACGGATATCAAAATTGATAAAATTAAGAACCAGCAATCAATAACATTCTCTTAGCAAAGCCCTTTTATAGTATTTATTAATAGAACAAACTTCTTAATACAGTTTAATGCATCTACTTCTAATTTTAATTATGTAATGATACATCTATATGAGTTCATATCATATCATAAAAGACCAGCATAGCTTAATACAGTTTAATGCATCTACTTCTAATGTTAATTATGTAATGATACATCTATATGAGTTCATATCATATTATAAAAGACCAGCATAGCTTGCATGCAAGAGTTTAAATCGGTAACAAGAGAAAGTAAAATAACTTTGAAACAACAACAAAGTAAGACTTCCCAATAAATTTGACGTAAGCTACATGGATCCTTCTTCGCCATTTCACCCTGTTTATTGTTTGATTTACTAGGAGAAGTAAAACAATTAGGTCCTTAGCAACAATAATAACCATATTAATTTTGGTCTACCCCTTTCTTCTAATTTGCTCTTTGAAACCACATCACAATTATCATCAGGAGCCTCTTTAGGTCAATTGAAGTTGCATAATGTGATTTTATCACCTAAGTCGTCCTTCCCTTTATTTATCTTTAATCAGTGCAACTGCCACTTGTTGGCATATGTTCCCATTTTTTATCTTATCCATTATAGTGTGACGTCACATCCATCTTAGCATCTAATTTTCAATACATTACTCTCATGGATGTTTTGTCCTTTAAGAGCCGTTACTCAGAACCATCAAGTATAGCTGGTCTAATCACTATTCTATAGAACTCGCCTTTTTTATTGTTATGCTATCTTCCTATCACGTAGAATTGTAGTAGCATTTCTCTATTTCACACAACCTGCTCTCATGCAATATAAAATAATTGTTTTTAGTTTTTCACAAACCCAGTTTTTCATTTAAATACCATAATGAATTAGGTAAGATTTTCTATAAGAAAAACTTCATAAAGGTGGAATAAATAATTTTTACATTTTTTTTATCAATGAGACCTTGCTTTCCAAACTCAGAATCGTGTATGAAAGAGAATGAAAGAAGTGTAATGCGAGAGTTATTTTTCATTCCACGAGGTGCTACAAAAACAGACAAGTAGTTGGATTCACAAAAGTATGTCACCTTAATAATCATTATCTGCAATAATTCATAATTAGATATACCAATATAGAGAAATGGCGTGTAAACTAGTACAACAGAGACTCAACCTTTAAATTCAGATATTTTCTCCGGTGTCAAATAATCCCAAGTCTTTTCTAATGCTTTTCTAATCTTCAAATTTGTTTCACCATCCAGATTTGCAGTCTGCAACCCAACAAAACACAACCAGTGAGTGGTATGCAGAAGAAAACTGGAAGGGGAAATAAAAAGGCAGTAGTTCTCCAGCTTGCTTCCTGTTCTCCAAACAAATTCAAACCATCTTACAAAAGAGGGAATAGAGGAAAATTGTTCAGAAACAGGAGTGAAAACCTCTATGTAGCAAACACCGTCCATATTTGTGCTAGCTAGGAATAATAGATCAGCTGGAAAGAATCCATCCTGCCTAACCTGCAACCAGTACAAAGTCAATTATCTAAATTTTGGGAAAAGATCATCCAAAATGGAAGCTCAGATTACTTCTTAGCCTTATTCAGGCTGCACATAGAATGCATGCAGAATGCAGCATAGACATATTCGGCAGCAAGGAAAGTTAAATTCTAAACCACAGCTTCGATGTCAATATCTAAGCAAGCCCCCCAGATCCCAGCGTCCGTGATCGACTAAATGTTGGAATGCCAGTTTCATGATTAGCGGGTATCAAGAAAAAATATATTCAATTCAAAGGTGAGAATCAATAAAAATTTATTACTTTAATGGTAGGTTTAATTATTTGTCAATAGCTATGGTTACGAGTAGCATAGTCATAACCTCTCCTTCTCCATGACATAGGTACATCTGTATAAATAGAGTTACAGCAGAAGAATATAAGGAAAGAAAAAAAAATGCTAACTTCTAAGGAAACTAAATATCCTAGGATATTCACACATTTACAGCCGAGATTCTCTTAGACAAATAGGAAACTTTCCAACAGTAGAAATAAGAAATAACAAGAAAAGGAGCGGCAGAAAAGGCCTGCCGTTCATTGACATCCAACACATTTCTTTCAAAACCTACATAAGCTTGTTTAATCACATGATTCACTATTAGGCGCAGTCAGATTCATAGAAAAGCAAATAAACAAAACTAACTCAAGTGACACTTGCAATAGACAACTGAAAGACCGGAGTCATAATTATAAACCACCAAGGGCAAAAACAAGTAGCCAGGTAACAGCTGAAAACTCACACCAAGATAATAGAAGTGATAAAATGAAGCTATTTAAAACAAGCAAAAGCAGTAGTTCCACCACGAAACAGGTGAAGAAAAGTGAAATAGCAGAAGAAAAGTAACAGAAACAGTCAGCTTACTCTGATAATGTCTCCAACCTGCAGCCTCTTCCAAGGAGTACACACCCACTTCTGATCTTGAAACACGTCTACAGTAGAATTATTGATTGCCATGTCATTTTGAAAACGCTTCTGCCATACATAATAAGAAAAGAGAATAATGTACAAGAAAAAGCTGCATCCCAAAACTTGGAGACCTCAAGTTAACAAAGATATAATTCCGTACTGTAAATCAAACAAAATGACAACAGCTGAAACCTAGAGTGAAAGAGAGAGAGAGAAAAAAGTGATCCGAATCACTCACCCAGTCTTCCCATGCTTCCTTAATGAGAGATACAAGAAGCACCAGGGACAGAGGAAGCACATTTGTTATCGGGCTTACAGGACTGCATGAAATCAGAACTATCTTAGGTAAAAATGTACTAAGAAAAGGACAGATGGGGGGGATAGGATATCTAATCCAATTAATTAATTCCGAAGTAACTCCAGCGAGAACATATACAAGACAATGTACCTATATATAACCCAAAAGCAAAGCAAAAGCTCTTCTTTTCAATTGTCCACAAGAACCAAACTGAAGCTACCAATTAAGCATTAACTCTAGAGACAATACCTGAAGCATGAATTTATCTGCGTCTACAGATAATAGACTTTATAATCTGGACAATCAGCATGAAAGCAGAAACCACATTGAGCATGAAAGAAACACTACATCCAACAGGCTTCAACCAAACTTAAAGCCACGAAAACGCCAGATCATTCCATTGTGTTTGCACAATATTAATGAAAAAATCCCCACATCTACCTAGAAAAAGGAGTGACTAATCCATAGCTCTCTTATCATTCCCCATCCCCACTTTTCTTGTCCTTAATACATAAAAATTTACCATACAACTCTATGGTGCCATCGATGTAATTACCCTATCACTTTCTAGTATGTATTTTCCATTCAATGAACTTATTTCACAAATTCAAACAGACAATTGTCAAGAAATTAAGATTATGCCAATTATCTTTTCTTTCTCCTCTATGAGCTAATTTACCTCACTGGAGTGCACGACAAGATTGAGATCATGAGAAAATAGAGGTTAGCCACCCGCCTGAACTGTCAACATAAATACAAACAATAAAGGATTATCAGGTAAATCAAAAAGAAATAAAAGGATGAAAAAAGCTAAATGAGAAGACAAGCAAAAATCATAATATATATCTTTCTTATTCTAACCACACTCATTATGCACATTATAGAAACAAACTTAACTCCAAACTACCTACTACAATGCCCTAGAGGCTTCCAATTGTTGAGAATTCTATTAGAAACTTAACCCCTGTTTGACACCCATTTTGTTTGAAAAATAATTTTTGGAATAATGATTAATGGAAGATTGTGTGATTAAAAAGTAAGGAGAATTTTTAGGTTTATGTGTAATATTATTTTATTGATAGAATGTGTGGTTGAAATGAAGAAAGAGAAAAAAAATGAGAAAAAAATGGGTGTCAAACAAGAACTTAATTTTAAACGTCATAAACAACTATACATGGAAAAAAACAATTTATCTAACTTCCACCAAGCTTAAAGGGCGGGAAAGCTTTAAGAAGTTCCATTCTTTTTCTCTTCTCTTCCACAAATAGAAACGCGTAAAATTCTTTATTTCATCTTGTTTTCCAAATACATTAACTGCGTGTTTAGGAAGTGATTAAATTTAAATTTAAGAGATTATACAAATACGAACAAGCGACAAGAACATTCCAACAAGTGATTTTTAAAAAACGTAGGAGACAGACACATGGGGACACGTTAATTTAAATCTTCAAAATATAAATATATGTATTCTGTCTTTATGTTTGAACATTTTATGTTTAATAAAATGATAGACTCAGGTCGAACACGGGCATGCCCGGCAAATGGGAGTGTTCTTGTATCATAGTTATTACAAGTTGTGTATCATGTGGAATGTATTGATAATAAGAGGGTAGTAGTTATAGTTCTTACAAAATATGCGGATTAAACATATGTTTAATCAACTTAGATTATAATTTAATACTTCCCATGGCAAAGAGAGGCGGCTCAGTTGGGAAGGAATGAGAAATTGTCAAGGATGACTTCTTTGTTGGCGAAACTTATCGAGATAGATGACATCATCTTTTTTCCCTCTTCCTTACACATCCCGCCAAACATGCACTAAGTTACAAATTTCAATATAAACAAAGTCACAAGTTCCTAATATTAAGATAAAAATAATTATTTCTCCAACATTTCCTTGGATGGGTCAAAAAATATTCTTAATTTGTTAAGGACTTCAATTTTCCAAAGAACTGGATTTCCAGCACTCATCCTTGTAATCCAATACTGCAGTCTGAATGCACTATCCAATAACAGAAAAGTGATGAAATCTAAGCCAACAGAAAAATAAACAAAAAGAACTCCACCCGAAAGAAAGGATACTTCATATTGAATTCATCACTAAGCAGATAGTAACACACGTAAATTTACCAAGAGTTAAAGTTCAACAGCAAATTATTAACACTTTCACACAGATAGAGTAACAAAAAGTTACCTGTTCAAATAACCCCTTGGGTAAAAACGTAAACACGTCATACTTCGTTGTTGACACAGAATTGCCCTGAAAGCTTATTAGGAGATCAATCAAAACCCAGTTCAGCTAAATGAGTAAAAGTTGTTTGGCAGAAAATTAGCAGAACGACAAGTCTACATGGTTGAACTTTTAACGAGAAGTATTATCAAAAGCACAGCATGAAGCCATCCCAGAGCCATAACACATGGTCGAAAAGAAATATTTCTGGAGTGTATATAACACCATCATCTTTCTTGAAAAGAAAATGGAAAATCGTCTGGTGCTTTATTTAGATCGAGTGTCTCTTGTTCACCCTCTCAACTAAGTGTATAGCTCACTCTCGTGCTCAAACATTTACGTTTACATTCTCATTCACAATTGAAACAAAAAACAACGCCCACTATGGCAACTCAATTGCATTAATCCCAGGATCTATTTTTTCATATTTCTAGTATCTTCTTTTAACTTTTCTTTAAAACTTCATGCTATAGAAATTAAATCTCTCCTTTCTGTTTTGTTTTTTGCATTAGCCATTGTTATTTTCAGTTCATCTTTTATTTTCTTCTCCATTTTAAGAATGTGTTATGTGGCCAATGAGACATCACCACTTGCATTCATCTAAATCATGATATTACTTCATCACTTTCATCTGTCTCCTGTGAAGAGGAAAATTGAATATTATTACTATTATTCACGCGTAGCTATAAAATCTTCCTCTGTAATCCTCAGAGCCTTTTTCTTAATTATTCTGTTCATGCCCTTTGGGTTTCTACTGTGATTAGGTTTAATTGCTTCATTATGCTGTTTGTTTCGCCATTTTTTTCCCTAGATAGATGCCACGATACTTTATCAAGTTGTTTCTAAAAATATTATAATCAACAAGGTAAAACATTACTTATTTTTCTTTGGAATTCAACAATTGCAAGCTTTAATACAACATTTGAATTGAAAATCTTGAATAAAAATTAACAATTGAATGCATGGACCCACATTTCATAACACTCGCTAACCATCAAATAGTGTCCTCAGTCAGTACACATTTACTGAAGGAAACTAGAAATGACATTACTCGAATCCAAAACTAAATTCATGTTTATTCTGGTAATCAAAATTCCTGTAAATTCTACGTTGTGAACTCAACCCTTCTCCCAGGCCTAACATTTAGCATCGAAGATCCTAACTGTACATAAATCTGACAAGAATCTGAAATGCAAGCATCTTAATTCTTAAACCAATAAAATCTCTTTCAACAATTGAAAAACTAAAACGGAAACGGAACGTAACAATACAAAACCATTAACAGGATGTCTAATAACATTATCAGCTTATTATCCGAAAAAACTTAAAACCTTAGATAAACCCCAAAAAAATATATTTCAACCCCAACCCAAAATACATTAAATTCCAGTACAAAATGCACATAACCACTGCCCCGTCCATTGATTCGCTTAACACCAAAATAAACCCAAAACTTAAAAAAGACTGTTAAGCAAACAAAATTGCAACATAATAAATGAAAACCAAATAATTATAAGGACCTTGAATTTGGTGAGTGCGTTGGCTTCGCGATCATTACAAAACACGGTTCGATGACCCGGTGCCTGCGGCTGGACCTTCCCTAGCCGGACTGTTCGAGAAGATGAAATATGATCCGCCGTCGGCGACGCGCCACCTCCTCCTCCACCACCCCCTAATCTAGATCCCCTCCATCCTGACATCCTCCTCTTCTTACACTTTCTTCGATCGCACCGGATCGAAACAACAAAAAAAATTCAACAATTTTCAGATATTTCAAAGAAACTAAACTCAATTCAGCGGAATTTTACAATACGAAGTAATAAAAAAAATAAAAAATTTGCTTCGTAATTTGGTGGTCGAGTGAATGGAGGGGTATTTTTTTCAGTTCTTTTGGAACCTCGTTTTTATACGTTAATTTAATACGCGTGAAAAATTTACCTCTACAGTATTGTTTTTCCCCAAGCGTGATTCGGAGCGTGGGGACATATGGCCGTGGAGTTGAAAAGGGTTTGTCTGATTTTTGGTGTTCACGTGTACGAAGGAGAGTGGGGAACTGACGCACAAAGCTTAACAGACATTGGACGACCCGGCGTCGTCTGGTTAATAATCATGGTTTAATAACTGATTAAAAATTTATATACTGTTGAAACTACTGGTTGCGAAATGTTTGACTAGGAGATTATTGTAGAAAAAAGAATTATTCAGAGCTCCATGTGAACTTAATTTTCCTAGAATAATTTGCAATTCGAAGTTTCTTCTAAATCGGATCCAGAATAAGAATATAATATATTGTTATCAATAATTAGCTTAACTAAATTATAGTCATTTGATCCTATCACTTATAAATGCATAAAATGTTTAAAATTTGACAAGAAACAAAGAAAGTCGTCGCATTATTTTGAAATAGTATATTGATGGAAAATGCAAATAAGGAATTTTTTTTAATGTGATAGAAAATATTATTTTATTGAAAAATGTGTGGTTGAAAAGAGTTTTGAAATAATGAATTTTTATAAAATGTGGATCAAACAAGAGCTGAATAGATGAGCTTCTTCTGTGTCGAAGAGATATCAAATGATGTACGAGCCAACTAGCATCATCAAGCGTATGCTCAGGGATCATGCCACGAATCTCCTCAAAAAAGTTGATTGGTAATACTCCATGACTCACATGATTATTCTTGTGATTAGCAATTTCTCACAAAATACAGTAATATTATTTATCACTAATATAGGTTTTGAAGAAGTAAGACTCATGTATAAGTATTTATTCAAATAATCCTCATTTGAGTGTCAAAAAGTTGACACCCTGTCACTAATCAATGAACTTGAAAGCTTTAGCCTAGTTTTCAAAAATGGAAAAAAATCTTCCCAACTATAAATAAAATCAAAATCAATTCAATGTAACTACTCAAATATATAACAGAACCTTGTACTTCCAATTTTCAAAATGTATGAAACTGACAAAGATATTCAAGCATATATCTATACAAAACATTCACTGAGATAATTCTATAAAAAAGATTTTGGCTAATTTTTATTATCTAAGATTGTCCAAAATTGTACAATTGTCTACGAAACAGACGGAACAATTATTTTTTTCATTCCGAACAAAGAAAATGAAGCATGTTACCCATTTTTTTCTTACAGGTAGGGAGAATATTCCAATACAAAAGCTCAAACCAGATAGAAATGGAAACACGATATATTTCTGATTCAAGTAATGAGTATATTTCTGCAGTTAATGAAGCTTTCTCAATGCTTTTATTGGCAATTAAAAAGAATTATTAACTCATGATGTTCTTTCGAACCCGCCGCCAATCTGCATATGTAGCCATTCTGGCGATGCACCCCTATCATATTCCCTCGCGGCTTGTGAGCCAAATGTCATGCCCAGAGAATCAAAAGTTTGCTGCGCAAACTGCAAAATGAAAACACGTTTCAGCATTAACAGGTGGTAAAAGTCAGATGTATACATTAAAGAAATTTTATAGAACATCGCCCCTTTTCTAATTTCTTTGTCAGGTTTTCAATTCTATGATCTGAATCTGAAACTTTCCTTCTCAATTTGAGTTTTTATTTTGCTATTACATATAATTTCTGGGAAAGTCCTATGAAATGGTGCCGTCTCAGTTGAACTTTTTTGTCCCAAGAAAAATTGGCAACCTCAAATAGTCCACGGCCACGTCCAACTATGCTTCTGTAGTTGGATAGTTTCACACTGAACAAGTTATGATAATAATGCTGAATGACAGTAGTAAAACCTAACATGTTGAAACAATCTTCTCAACTTAAAAAAATGAAAAAACAAAAACATTCACCCCTCAATGGATTTAGCTGGGTGTAATTACTGACTGAAATTGAAAGCAACCAAAATTCAATGAAATTTGAGAAAATGGCAATAATGTTTTCCAGAACTTACTTCTTTCAATGGAAATCCTTCAATTCCAGGGTTTACTCTTTCATTTACTGTTTCAAGCTTCATAGAGAGAAACTGAGAGACAAACCATCCATAATTATTTGTTCATTAGTTTATATTTTCCAGTGAATAATCCGAAATAGAGAGAAGCAGCATTCGCACCGCACATGTCAAAAGGGAGGAGGAGGAGGAAAGAGAGATATATACCTCAACTTGACGTTGTAAAGACTGGATATAATTAATTATTTCATCAAGGACTAGTGATTTGCCAATAACCTGAATCCAAATAAACCCCTCTTTAAGATTTCTTTACAAAAATTTACCAGGCATCGAAAAACTGAAAATTTTACATGTAAAAAATGAACAAAATATATAATCTGGCTTCTGTACTGAAACCCAAATCTCAGAGAATTACTAGAATGAGAAATTCACAGAATGCGTGACTTTCATAATACTTGTCCCAAATAAAGGAGGAGCAGAATATTCCTTTGCAACATGGCAAGAGGACCACTACCATGTAGGCTCAAACCGTTAAAAAGTGCAAAACAAAATAAAACAAGAATTAGTTGGTTGATAACGATCTTGCAAATCAAAAGATCACATGGATGGAAGGTGCTCGAACAAAAATCCTCACCATCAGCAAGTGTTGCGTACAGGGGCAGCAAAGGTCTAATTTGCCCTTAATTTTTCCTATAAATACTTTATGCAACGTGAAGGAGAAAATATGAAATCTAACCCCTTGCCAAATCTCTGTTCATTTTGTTTCTCTAGCACTTACATTATCTTTCAGGCACTAACTTGACTGTTGGAGTGCAAATGGTGACCGGACCACTTCTTGGAAACCTTTGCAAACTCACAGTTTCTTGTGTGGAGGTTTAGGAACAGTTGGACAAAGACATGACTTGGATCTATTTATATCTTCATCTTACAGATTTTGAAGTCAAAATTCTTCATAATGAACATAAACACCTCCTTGCTTATTTTATTCTTATTTTTCCTATCCTCAAATGTTCAATCCTAAAACTTAAGATGATGGCAATCATTTGAAGTCTCGGATAAATAGTTAATGGAAATTAAAGAATCTTCGAATAATCCTACTCTTGCTTTAGATAGTGATAAGATAACTTGGGACAAAGTGCAGGACACTGCAGAAATGGCAATATGGCCAAGACTCAGGTGCATGTATGAAAACATTTCATGATCCCACACGAAACAGTTTCCACAGTGAATAAAAAGCATAGAAGGCAATGAAAATGGATTTTCAAAATGTCAACTATAAAAGTGTCACAATTACAAAAAATGGGGCCAGACATTTTAAGTAGACAGAGGAGATTTTCATCAAAATAAAATTGAAACAAGGCCAATAGCAGGTTTTTAATCTCAAATAAATATATGGCGCATCAAGGAATTCCTTAAGAAATTTGTTGAGATTAATTATATTCCAATAACTAATAGAACGGGGAAAAAAAAGGGAAACAAGAACTCCAATTGCACAAGGGATAATTTCATTCAAGTGGAATGATCGGTATTACTTAAGGAAACAATAAAGTTGGAGAAATGTTATTACTCACTTTATTACAGCCAGGGACTAGATCTTGGAGAATTTTCATCCTCTCGTTTATTTTTTCCCTCCTTGCCTACACAAAGGGGAAATTAAGAAAAGTCATTTGGCATCGATTTCCATGATAATATAATTACTTTCTTAATTGACAACTATCATACAGTTGAACATCAGAAAATTACATCTTGAATGTGAATTGAAAAAATTCGGAAGAAAGAAATTACTCTTTCAGCTAAACTGTGACTATCGGTGGCTTGACCTCTTCTAGCGCGAACATGGATGTAGTCTTGCTTTGGAGGTTCGGCCAGTTTTGTAGGCTCCACTACCTCCTTTCCAGAATTCCCTTCTACTTCTGCTTTATTTTCACAATTCTCATTTGATCTCACCTTCTTTAACCTTTTATTATCTCCTTCATTCTGCACAACACCAAAAATACATACGGAACATAAAACAAAAATGAAAGAAATTACCAAAAAAAATTTAACTCCCACACGGTAAAACACACACACAAAAATAAAAAATAACAAATAATTACAAAATGCTCATGCGACTTCCGTGTCCCTTTCAATAAATTCGCATGTGCAGTCATGCGCTTTGAGAGTTCAATTGATCAAATCAAACAGGGAACCATCAAAATTACTATAAATTCCAAGCTCGTTTTGTAAAACACAATCATTTACCCACACACTAAAACAACCAGCAATCCGAATGCAGTAATTATAGTATATACCAAATGGTCCAAATCTGGCCTGAAGATTTCTTTTAGGAATTCGTTCTTTCGAATATAAATTTCAATTTCAAATTAGTCTATTTTGGTCAGACGAATAAATGTAACTAACATCTATTGTAAAGGAACTAATGCAAGCAGGTTGTATATCTACACGATATGCATAAGCTACGTAAATTGGAAATTGAGTTAAATTCTCAGTCAAAAAAATACCAAGGCATTATTACTATTATTCCCATCGCTGTAGCTACTGGAAGCTCCTTTAACGCATTCATCCTTGTCGCACCGCTTCCTCGAATTATGATTCGATCTCTGGTCAGTCACCAATAGATCCACACTCACATTTCCATACGACGTCGCATTAGCAAACCTCGGCCACATCTCGGCATAGCTGTACATTCGTCTTCCGCTGTCATTCATCATCGGATCCATCCAAAACCAGACCCGAATCACAGTAATGAAGTGATCATTAATTACACAAACGTGCGCGTATCGATCAATATATAGGAAAGTGTATGTATAGGTGGATGGGGAGACAAGTGAGTATAGATCTCCTTTCAAACAGTGAAGGTTGTTGGGTGCGTACTATACCAACTGGCATACACTAGCCTCCACCACCATTCTCTCACTACTGATTTTTTTCTAGAGTGAGAAAGACTCTTTGGGCGTGGAAAAGAAGTGAATTTGAGTGAGCTTTTCTCGGAGCATCCACCAATCATTGTCTTCAGATGACAAATAATTATTCTCTACCGCTGGCTCATGTAGACCGAACCATTTTAAAATAAGAAGTAAATCTAGACGGTTAAACCACTTGTACAGAATTATTTCATCTGTAAAAATGCATGAATACTCATATGGGAGTGGGCTCCATGTGAATAAAATATTATTATAAAAAATGGAGCCCACCCCTCATGTGTGTGTTCTGTTATTTTTACAGATTTTGTTTCTGTAATAATAGCATTGTTCAAATCTAGATGTACGTTCTTGATGTCCAGAATATGGACAATGATGAAATAGAAGTGTTCAAAATTAGTGGTGAAAATTGTTACCACGTGAAAGATTGTTAAACTTATTATCAAAAATGATGTACATGTAGTACGATTGTTTAGAATAATCTATAGTTTAGATAATCGTTGATTCACGCAATTTATTGTCACATAGATCGATGATGGTGGACAAATGTTTAGATGGACTTATCTCTTCTCAAATAGACGTTATTATTGTATAGATGACTAGACATAAGGCTCATATTGACAAAAATTTTGTACATATTTTTTTTATAAAGACATTATTTGTCATTCTATGCTTATCGCTTTTATTTAAAATTAGCTCAAACTGGAAGGTCTTACTTTTTGTGTATCATAGTAATGTTGAGTACGAGATAGGTTCTCCTAGTTGTGATTTGAGTTTGGTACAAAATGAAGTCCTTTACAATGAGCTTGATAATGCGAGGTGGGGCGATCTTAAAAAAAATTCGACTATTATTTTTCATAGTATTGTTTTATAATACGCACCAAATATGTCTCGAACTGGTTGTCGTCTTGTCGACTTCGATGCAAAAAGATAACGTATTTTATTTTAACTAGATTACTGTTAAAGGGATCTAAGTAGTTTGATTACTGATAGTTGGGATTATGATTATTGGGGTCTATTTGTGGAAAGAAAAGTGATAATGATAGTTTTTGGGGGTTAAGAAATTAGCCTTTAGTGTAATCTAAAATCTGGATCGACAATGAATGTGCCATCATTTATTGGTCCACATTTTTAGATTGATGGTTTCATATACCTAACCAACATGATTTATTTATTTACGTATTTAGCTCTGTTTGGTAATTATTATTTCAAAACTCTTTAATTTTCATACTCATTTTTAATCACATATTTACATAATAAAATATTTTACACGTAAATTAAAAAAATTCTACTTTTTAACCACATATTTTTTTAAAAAAATCACTATTCAAAATGACATTTTCTCAAAATAATGATCATCAAACAAAGACTTAGTCATTTTGGCGAACTCGAGAAGTGACAAACACTAACCATAAATGTCACTAAAACACATCACTAATGCTAACTACAATCTATTACTAATTATGCCACTATTTGGGAGATTAAAAATTAGATTATTAATATATTTTGATAAAAGTTGATGAAATATATATTTGAAAAGTTGTGAGATTCATAAAATACATGATTAAAATTATTTGTAATTTTAATTTTAATCCGTACCAATATGGGTTATATGTCAAACGGAGAATATCAATAAAGGAAATAACCCTGACCCACAAAACTTGAAATGTAACTGAATACTGTGTTCCGCATCAAAATAAATTTCTATAGTTAACACATGTTAAATATGATCGATGATGACCGCCCTGGGTGGAAATTGCCTTATCATTTATTATGATGCAATATAATATAAATTCGAAATAATTTTGGACTTAATATGAATATAATATCATAGTCATTTTTATAAAAAATTGTAAGATATAATTTATGCCATATGCAATTAAATAATACAGTACAATATCTTAACACTTTATTTACCTTAGATAACACTAATAAGGCCTTGTCTGATTGCAATGAATTCTATGGAAAATGTCACATTCGAAAAAAACGAATTTCATTTTGGCCTTTTGATTGCAACGTAGAAATGGAAATCGAATTCTAAGGTACAATCAATTTAAACTATATTTTCTTTATTTTCATGAAAAACGAATTTTTATGAATTTGGTAGGTTTTTATTTTTCAACTAACATGGAATTAGAATTTTTTCCACCTTTATATATGAAACGGACCCTAAGCGAAATATCTGACGTTGCAAATGCCAAGGCTGGTCAGGTACAATTCTTCTCGACTATCTTCAAATAACAAAAAATTGTGATTTCCACGCACAACAAAAAATTAATAAAAAATAAGTGAATAATTAAGGAAACATTAAAATATTTAATTAAACAGGAAAATAAAGTGAATTTCCATTCGACCAGATTTTCTATCCTCTTCTCTTGAGATCCTTTGTAAAATTGAATACGCTTCGATATTACAGAGATAATGTGTTTCTGGATTATTTCAACCATCAATATGTATAAAAACAATGAGTACTTATTACATAATCAATTTCACGTGTAAGAAAATTACGAAAATAATTTCTTAATGCATTCAATACAAGATACCTATGTAAATTTTTGATGTATTGTAACATGAATTTATAAACATAGTAGTCATGTTCATCATAGTATGGATTGGTTAATGTAATGTATACATTGAAATGATCCGATCGTCTATGATAAAGAAATAGAGATATGCAGTAAAAAGTTCAAATATTTTCTTTACTTTCCCTTTCAAACGTTCAAAATTTCACATAAATAAGGTTTCGGATGTACATGAATAATTCAAAATAAACGCGTTTAAAATAATATGGATATTACAACAATTAAAATATTTATTTTTCAATTAAAATAGGGTAAGATTATCAACTTATTAAGTTACGACACTATGTAAATATATCTTAGTAAATACTAACTTCTAATAATAGTTTTGAAACGGAAGTTACACTTTCGAAGATAAGTTTATTTTGAACTTTTTATATTATGTTCATGTTCGATGTAGATTAGAATTAGATTTTTAGTAAATTTTAATAGAAGCTAATAAAATATGTAGTTGAGAGTAATAAAGTTGTATGAAATGTATGATTAAAATTAATTAATGACTTTGAATTGAAATTTTAATTTTATTTTAGTCTACACCAAATATGGGCTAAATACTAAGCTAATGTCAATAATTATTTTAATTACTTATTTTATGAGTCTCGCAATTTTTTAACTATACAGTTCATATATATATTTCATTTTAATACAGTACGCTGTCCATTTATTCCAATTGTTTACTTATCATAGTTAATACAGACGTTTAATTATATCACGTATAAAACTACGATATTTTTTTACCCTAAAGGAGTATTCACGTATATGTTCCATACACTTGAATTTGGGTGCTTTTACCTGCAACAATTTCCTAAATTGATTTCTTTTTCCTATAATTAGAAAATGCAATAAATTTGGCCAACACCAATATTCAATAACTCCTTCAAAGGGATGAGGCAATAACGAGGTGAAAGCTCCTTAAATCTGTCCTCATGCCAAAGTTCCCGCAATTTAGTTAGACATCTATGACCTCCATAAAGGGCATTGCCTACTTGAACACAATATTATGATGTTCGAACCATCCTTACGTAATTCACCATTTGATGATATAGACATTTGGATATTTATACAATTATTCAACCACGTGTTTCATCAACTTTTATCAAAATTTACTGAAAATCTGATTTTTTTTTTTTCTAAATTAAACAAGAGTTAAGGATTTTAAAAACCTTTTTTTTTTCTCGAAAAGATATGCACGAGTTTCGAGATAAATTGTAACCTTTTGCTTCCCCGTTCAAGTGAGACTTGCAGTGAGAAGTGATTGTAGTTCTTGCATCGAAAGTGATAACCGAATTAATTTTTTTTTTTGTTTGTTTGATTCTATTTTCTATTTCATTTTATTATTACTTTTAGTAATACAGTATTATATGTGTAATGCATAACATTTTCATGGCACTGAGTCTTATATTCATTTTGAACAGGTAATTAATTTATTGTGGTAGGTGAAAACAACCATTCCTCCTCTAACAAGTATATAAATATTGTCAATTTGACTAAAAATCTACCAATAGACCAACTCAAACTAAAGATCTCAACTACGACTTCACACTTGTTCCAAAATGACAAAGTCCATCAGGGTACTATTACACTAGGCAAGGTCGATCCTAAAATTTTGGAACACCAGGTGAACTTTACATCACATATTTGATAACTAGTTTAAAAATTGGTTGAACATAAACCAATGAACGGTGAACAATTCCCCGATTGTTCTAATAAAAATTTAAATTGAAAATTAAAAAATGCTCTTTCCCATCACGTGAGCTTAGCAAGTGCCGTTTTCAAGATCCATCCATTCACCGGCCTTGTGTCATCCTAATCATCTAACTTTCGACGTGGAACTTCTTAAATTTTAAAAAATTACCAACTTTAAGCATGTTAAAATTAGCCCCTGGCCTTCTTTTTTTTTTTTTTTTTAAATATTTTTTTAACTGATGTTTTTTTTTTTNTATAAAATATTTTATTGTGTGAACATGATTTAAAATAAGTATGCAAAAAGAAGAGTTTTAAAATAATGGAAGACTAGAAAGTCTCAACTCAATCTAAGAGAAAATAAGGTAAAATTGAAAGAGACGCATAACTTACAGAAAACGTTACGTCAATACGATCGAATAGAAGAAAAAGACTCCTATAATCGATTTCAAATTTTTTGCACTCAACTAGTGTAGACTTTATAGTTTTTTGCTTTTTGGTTTCTATGATTGAAAAATAGATTTTAAAGTACCAAAGAAATGCAGGATCGTGAGCCCTTGTTTGAATCCCTTTTTTTGAAAAAAAAAATCATTTTTGAATAGTGTTTTAATCAATTTCAATAATATATTTTTCAATAAAATAATATTATAGATAAATTTAAAAAATTTCCTTATTTTTTAAACCACACATTTATCATCAATACACTGTTCAAAAATGGTATGCATTTGAAACACTAAAACAAATTGTGTATGACTCAAGAGTATCGTGATCTGAGACCTCTTTTAACAAATTATCCGCGCGCACATTGTTTAATGAAATAAACGAGGATTAAACACGGGCCAATCTCAAATAATGGTAGCAGTTTTTTGATAGAACGGGTTGACAACTGCAATGAACAGAGACATTGAAATGAAATTTAAGAGTACAAAATGTAGACATCTCCAGCTAAGTATGAAAAGCCTCAAATGGCCCACTGCTCTTATAGATTGATCAACGGATTCAACTGTAATTGCGGCTCGGGTTGGGTCGACGCAAGTCTTTCTTGTTTTTTCTTGAAATTGAACAAGTGAAGATGGATGCAATATCATGAGAGAAGAAAGTTGTGATGAACAAAATGATGGATTTGAGTGATGAACACCAAAGGAAAAAAATGTCAAAGTAACACCAAAAGAAGTATATGCAAAGTCGAGATAAGAGTTGAACTCTTTGTTCTTAAGTCGAATTTGCCCGCCCACAGATTATGGCAATCGAATCCCAAAATACAAAAATAATTTTCTTGTGTTAGTAGCACTTCAAAATACAAAAACAACAAACCGAAAATTGATTTTTGTACTCCTTCAAATGAAAATGGAAAAAAACAGTTTTTATGCAAAATTTTGGTTAGGAAAAGATGAATTTAATGTTATGTCATGATTACATATCATTGTGATGATCAAATCTCAATGATCTAATTTATAGAGGAGAAAATACTATGAGTGAAGTGTCGTACCCTAAACTCAGCAACCTTTGCCAATGGGTCGCAGTTATTGCTGCCGTTAGCCTGTCGCTCTTGCGTTGCTTGAATGTTAGAAATACAAACTCTGTCACTTGCCTGTCGCACAAGCAATAGCGTCTCCACTCGAGCGACAACCTCTCTACTCGAGTACTAGGTGAGCGGCGGAGTTAGATAAATAACCATTCAATTTTCTCTCTTTTCCTTCCAACTTTAAACCGTAATTTCTCATTCACTTGGAATTGATTTGAAAATTTCCTACCACGACGATCTACTCAACAAGTAAAATAAGTTAGTCTATTTATTTTCATAATTTGATTACCGGATCAAGTTCAAATATTTGATCAAAGTTGACACAAAAGTCACTTTTCCACATTTATACTTAACCAATTCCAATAATCCCCCACACGAATAGAAATTCCACAATATGCAAACCAAAAATGAAATACAAACTCTAACAAAGGAGTACATACGACAAGTTATAATACAAGAGAGGTGGCTTGTAACTTTGAACCTTCCTCAGTTGAATACAATCGAATTTACTAAGCTAACTAGTGAACGTCTTGAACCATTCAGCCGTTCGTGTAAATCACAACAACTGTACCGACACCATAACTCACCATTACGATTCTCATGGTTGTGTTCATTTTGACCCTGGACAATTCTTGGGTTCATAAGTGTTTTAAGAGAATTTAAGCATCAAATTCTCGTAGAAGCCGCCCCACTTCACAATTACATAGGTGATTTCCTGTAGTATTGTATCATATATCTCTTGTCTTGTTCCAAGATATAGAAATCATTAAAAGTATACACTTATCCTTATACACTTGTTATTCTAACACTTTAGGTTTATAGGAATGGAAGTAAGTACTTTATACTGAATCTTTTATAACTTAGTTGTCTCATTGAATCAAAATATTGGGATCTCCAATCTACAAGTTGAGTTTCTACTATGCTGATTCCATTCGATAGGCTTTGAGCCCATTCCTCTAGAAAGAAGGTATATTTGATCTCTAGTTAGTCCTTTTGTCAAAGGATTCGTTATGTTTTTCTTTAACTCAACATAGTTAATCGAGATTATACAATTCTATATCAACTATTTAATGGTATTATGTCTACGACGAATATGTCGAGATTTACTATTATACATATTATTTTGCGCCATTGCGATTGCCGATTGATTATCACGGTGTATATTAATCGCAAAATATCATCGAGAAAATTACAAAGCAATTCCGCTTCTTCTCCGATTTTATCTAAAATAATAAACTCAGATTTTATCATGGATCGAGCTATACAAGTTTGCTTAGATAATTTTGGGACAGATCTTCGTCTCAAATGGTAAACACATAACCACTTATAAACTTTGAATCATTTGTATCAAATATCCAATTTGTATCGGTCTATCTTTCTAATTAGGACTGTCAATGGATTGAATTTTCATCTGAATTCGATTCGAATTCGATAAAATTAATGGGAGATGGATTCAAGGTCTCAATCCGATAACTCAATCAAGATCTGAATCCAATAATCTGTTAACTAAATTGATCGAATATGAATATAGGTAATTCCGATCCGATGACAAATCGGTCCGATTTGTTATAAATAATTGAGTCGGTAAAATATTTTTATGACATGTAATTTATGACTAAAATAAATAAATTTAGAATAAAAAAAGTCATCAAATTCAAAACATAAAAAAATTCGAAAAATTTATAATTATTAAACCCATTTAAGAATTAGAAAAATTGGAAAAAAAAAAGTTGATTCTAACATTTTTTTTCTTAATTTCTTTAATTTCAGATCGGGTTATCGGATCGGATATCCAATAACATAGTAAAACAGATATGAATTTAACATTCAAATATTCGGTGGATTATCAGATCAGATCGGATCGGATAGAGGTAGATCCGATCCATTTACAACCCTATTTCTAATACTAAATAATATCTTGAGTAATGTAATTAATTCATAACTAGTCGCATGTCTTAAGTATTTAAGAACTCGGGTTAATATTGTCCAATGGTTATCACTTAGATTACTTGTAAATATAGTCAACTTGTAGACTGCATATGCTATATCAGGACGTGTACAGTTGATAATATACATCAAAGTTGCCTAAAATGCGTTAATATTCTAATTGAAATATGGGATCACCAATATTTTTGGTTAAGTGTAAACTTAAGTCTACTAGTATTTTAACTGATTTATCGTCATACGCCTTAAACTTTTAAGTATAGCCTCAATATTGTGTGATTACGACAATGATAAATCATCAAATGTTTTAGAGATTTTAATCCCTAATATCATGTCTGCTACTTCCATATCTTTTAACATTTTATCAACATTTTCTTGGTCGAGATAATAATGTTTGAATTTCTTTTCATGATTAGCATATAATCAACATATAGACATACGATCATGTATCAGTTAGGTGTGATTTTGATATAAACACATTTGTCACATTTATTAATTTTGAAATAATTTGACAACATAATGTTGTCAAATTTTTCATGTTATTGCTTTGGTATTTGTTTTAATCCACACAACGACTTCACAAACTTACACACCTTACTCTCATTTTTTGGAGTAAAAAAACCTTCGATTGTTTCGTATATAATTCTTCTTCTAATTCACCATTTAGAAATGCAAACTTAACATCCATTTGATGCATTTCAAGATTATACAATGCAGCAAATGCAATTAATACACGTATAGATGTAATCCTTACAACATGTTAATATGTGTCGAAGAAATCTATTCCTTCATTTTGTTTATATCATTTGGCTACTAGTCTAGCCTTATACTTGTTTATTGATACATCAGATTTCAATTTCTTTTTGAAAATCCACTTGTTGCCTAAAACGTTGTTTCCCGAAAGAAGTTCAACTAATTCTTGAGTATGGTTATTCATGATGGATTCAATTTCATTATTAACCGCTTCTTTCCAAAAATGAGATTAGAGAGTAGTCATTGTTTTGTTAAACGCCCTTGAATAATTTTCTAGTAGATATGTTAGAAAATTTGGACCAAATGTCTTATGAATCATTTGGTTTTTACTATATCTTGATTTTTCATCTACTTGATTATTGCTAACTTCTTGATAGTTTCCAATTGCAGTATCGTAAGTTCGTTTTTGTGAGCTTACTTCTTTCTCTTAATAAGGAAATATATCTTCAAAGAAAACAACATTCATTGATTCAATAATAGACATATATGTACGTTAAGTATTTCAAATTTATGAACCAAAAATCGATATGCACTACTATTGTTTGCATATCCAATAAAGAAACAATCAATTGTCTTAGGTCCAATTTTTACTTATTTAGGTTTAGGTATTTTTACATTTTCCAAACACCATCACACTTTAAGATATTTGTATGAAGGTTTCCGACATTTCCATAACTCATAAGATGATTCATTCTTACTCTTATGTGGTATTTTATTAAGGATATAGTTTGTCGAAAGTATAGTTTCTCTACACAAGTTTTGAGGTAAGCCTGAATTAATCAACATTGTATCCTTCATTTCCTTCGGTGTTCAATTTTTGCGTTCAGCAGCACCATTAGATTGAGGTGAGTATGGTGCTGTTGTTTGATAAATAATTCCAAATTCTACACAAAATTCTTCAAACGGTGCAATATATTCTCCATCTCGATCACTACGAATTATTTTTATTCGTTTACCAAGTTGATTTTTAACTTCAGTTTTATAGTGCTTATACACTTTCAAACCTTTGTCTTTACTTTTCAACAAGTATAAATAAAAGTATGTTGTGCAATCATCTATGAACGTAATGAAATACTTTTTTACCACATTTTGTTTAGATGTATTTTAAATCACATATATCAATGTGAATAAGTTTCAAAGGTGTTGTGCTACGTTCAATTGAATGAAAGGACGCTTTTGCTAACTTAGCCTCTACACAAATTTCGCTTTTTATATTTGTATTAAAATGCATACTCAATAGTAAACTTAAATTCATTAGTTTTCAAAGAAACTCTTTTAACCTAATAAATGAAAAGGTAAGTATTCTTCTAACTTCAAATTATATAACAAATAGGTATAGTTATTCGATCCGATATATCAATTTGACTACACCAATTCATGATAGATAAATATTTGTTTGAATGTAATTTTTTTGATTCAATATTCCAATACAATATTCTAGAAGAATATTGTATATTATTCTTGAAATGAAAGAATTTAAATCAACATTCCTGAACAATATTATAGTATTGCTTAAAAATGATATTATATTTGTATATTTTGTTGCTCTTGAAGAATCACAATATAATTAATAATATTTCAAAAAAATATTAATCATAAATCTATCTATTAATATTCTAAATTGCTCCACATGAGCATGATATTACAATTTCCATATTCTAGAAGAATATTGATTGATTTCTTATTAAAATTATGAACTAAATTACTCTATTTCTTTACTTGTCCATTCTTTTGCATACGTCTTTATATATTGATGTTTTAGTTAGATTTTACATGTTCCCAAAGAGCATAATTAAATAAAATCTAACGTAAATTATATTACTTACTTCTGAAGATCAGGAATTATAATTTTCAATATTTTAAAATAATATTTGATATATTGCTATTGAAAAAGCGAAAATAAAGTACAACATGCTCTCAAAGTGGCACACATTTCGAAGAATATATCATGTGTAATATATGAATTTATGTTTATCCTTAGAGGAAAATATATGACTTATGTCGTGGATATTATTTATTATATGATTATATAATGTTTTTTTATCCCTCAAGGACAACATGCAATTAACGTCATGAGAACATTGATTAGTTTGATTACTTGAATGATATATGATTATATAATGTTTAATCATAATCTTCGAAATTAAATAATTGAATTATATTTTATATTGAATCAGAAGTTCAATTTAATTGGTATGATCAGTTGAACCATCATTGGATCAACAATGATGCGGAATAAAAAATCAAATCCAGAAAATTTTTCAATCCAATAAATCCATATATGTTATTTGTTCTATTTATCGAAAATTCATTAAATATCACTAACTTAAATAGGGACTGGATTCCCTATATTTCTGAAAAATAATTAGGGTGATATGTGGGGTCCCGTCACTCTCCACGTTGGCCATCTTGATATTATTTGTATCTAATAGATTTGATACAAATATTAGATGATTGCATAGTGTTCGCAACCTAAAGTTTTTATTTGAGATGTCGATAAATAGTTTAACACTATTTTTTATTAAACGTCTCTAATTAATGTATTTGATAACAAAGTACTTCCAATTTTTGTTTAGGATATATAATGACCCGTCATGCCAACATCATAATTCTCCCTATTATAATTAGCTTATGGTTAGAGCCTAATTTTTTCTATCTACTTATTTTGATACTGCAGTATATGTAAAATTGATTAATCGTAATGCATTGAGATGAAAAGTAAAGAATGCTAAGAATAAATGCGCAGTTTAAACTCTTATCCCAAACAAGTGATATTTTATAATGTAATTTGTTAATTGTCAATTTAATTAGACAATTCTTTCAATATTAGGGCGAGGAATTAAGAAACTAAAAATAATATACAAATGCATCATTTACTGACAAAAAAAGATCAACAATATCTCATACACCACCTTTAAATGCTTCAATTCGAATTAAAGTCCTAAAGGACAATTAGTTAATATTATATTTGACAACACGCGTGAAACATTATGATATTCAATTCTAATATAAAAATCTTCAAACAAAAATATAGTAATTAGCAAAGATGGTTCTATTAAGGAGGCATATACTTTTGATGAAAATTTATAAAATTATAAAATCCCAGAAGAGGTCCATGTACCTAAAATAATGAAAATTGAGATATCGTAATAAGTTATGTCATTATGGGAAAAAAATACAATCGAAAAGAAAAAGTTGTCGACAACACTTTTTGCACATGATGTACTGCATCATATTATGAATAGTGAAGAACCGAAATAAATTCGTCGAAACATAACGATCGAAGTAATGATTTGCTAAATAAAATGATGGGATCCTAAATTGAATTTACGAGAGAAACCTGAAATTTCTGGATCTACAATCTGAACACCTAAAGGTGTATGCATATGCGAAATGAAAATGAAAAAAATAAAGTCGTAATATGAAATATATAACTCTTTACATAATGAATTTTGTGAAAACTTGTATAAATAGATAAATTATCATATGGTAAATGTAATCACAAGTCTCTATTTCATTAGCATGACAATGCATTAAATTTCATATGCATGTAATAAATGTAATTATAGACAATTTATTTTGTATGCTTTTGATACTATCGTAGAAGGGTTTAATATACTTGAAACATAATTCAAGTGATATTATGATGAGGGAGAGTAAATATGTGTTGTACTCTTTTTCACTTGATCGAGATTTTGTCCCATTGAGTTTTCCTAGCAAGGATTTTAATGAGACAACATTTGTAACGTATTCAAAAAAATAAATATACTCTATTTCCTTCATTAGGATTTTTCCTACAGGGTTTTTCCTAACGAGATTTTAACGAGGCATATTCTTTTGTGTAATAAATGTCCATAACCTAAAAGATATTTACCTTCAAAATAACACTCTGATATGTATAAAACTCTTGAAAAGATCAACAAGAGCTGTTTTTTTAATCATCATGTTACTACTGTTATCAAGTTTTGTCCCACTGAATTTTTTTTTTAAGACATTGATCACTTGATGTAAGAATTAAAATAGGTGGAGTATCTGTACTCTCTTTCCTTCGATCAAGTTTTGTCTCACCGAATGTTCTTCACAAGGTTTTAATGAAGCATCATTTTATTACTCCAAATTATTTGTACTCTTTTTCATTTGTTGGCATTTTTATCCTATCGAATTTTTGCCAAACAAAGTTTCAATGTGATAGATATTTTGTAATGTGTCATTCAATGGTGAGTGTTGTAAATAGTAAGTTTATTAGTGAATGACAATTATACCCTTGCATCCCTAAAATTATTACCATTATAACTCTAATTCTTCTATATAAATACGAAGATTTGGTTATTAATAAAACACATCATTCTATTAGCTCCATTCTTTTGTTCTCCTCTTCTCTAGATTATGACATAAATAATTAAATAATCATTGTATAGGAGTTGAACTATTAATATATAAAGATTTTAATTACTCCTGTTAATCCTCTCAATAAGGTTGAAATAGTTAGAAATAGATAATTAAGTTATTTAATAAAGAAACTAGACTTAACATGTGTTTGGCAGCCATTTCTCATTCATTTTTAGATATTATCTTATCGTTACACAGTAAATGAGCCTTTGAATTTGACTCCCCTTTGACACGTAAAAGACATGTATGTAGAATGAGAATCCTTTCATTTACCACTTGTCGATTTTAACCCTCTGCAACCCAACCACATTAATCAATTCCAATAAATGGTTGGCCAGAGGCATGGGGGTAAAAAGGGAAAAACATAAAATAGATTCTTCAAAATTCACATGCAACTATCCTTTGTCGTCAAAACCTTCAATCAATTGAAATTGGATTGCTCTGTGCTACGGGCAAATAATCTCTAAAAATGGGCAAAAAATTTGGAACAAACACGCGCTTAATTTCTTTTACTTGAAAGTAAAAAATAAAAAATTGTCCATAAATCTTTCAGTAGAAAAATTTACTTGAAAACAACTTTTTTTAGAGCTGTTTATAATCGATTAACATTATTGTTGTAAATAGAGTACCTTCGATTGACAAACAAACCACAAAGTAAGTTTCTAATCAATCAAAGATCAATAATGAATCAATGTAAAAATAACCAAGAAATCAAACATCCCTATCGAATTCGAAATTGCAGCAATAGGTGGGGTTACAAGGCTCAGATTTATCAACCCAAGATCACAAGGCAGCATCACACTCAATTGAACCAAGAATCTCATGCAAACCACGAAGAAATCGCCCAAATGAGTACCACATAGATCGGCCGAACAAGGCAGTCGAGAATGGGCAGAAATCCGTGAGAAAGGTCGCACCACAGAAGGCCCTGGTACACACTAAAGTGTCGATTTAAGTCACCGACAAAAGAAAGAAAATGGAATGGAACGATCACGATCACTACAGCTACGACAGAAGTAAATATGGAATAAGAACAAGGAGGAAACCATTTTTTCACAAGAATAAGGAGGAAATAGTGGAAGATGGCCGGTTGATCCGACCATCTTTCTACAATGGCCTCTAACAATGTTAAAAAAAAAAATATATATTAATAAACAGTTAAAAGCAATGAAAAAGCCATTTTTACCCTCACGTGATTTGGAAGAGAGAAAGGAGGAAAAACTCATGCCTAAAACCGACGACTCATCCGGCCAAAAAATCGACGACACAAATTGGAGATCAACATTTCTCTATATGTATTTTACAAAGCATTTTGTATGTTCATTGAATAAATAAAGCATTTTGTATAGATTTGTTGAATGATCTTTGTAGAAATTGGTATAGATCAATAAAGCATGTTTATTTTTGTGAGATTTGGGGGCAAAGATAGCTGGAAATGACGATCTCCGCCATTTTGCCACTGCCTTCTCCATAGACGCTGGCCGTTTGGGCTCAACGACCCAGACACTAAGTTGGGTGTCTAGGCTAGAAGCGCCTCGTCTGGCCATTATTTCATTTAATTGTTTTTTTAATTTGTTTATTTTAATAGTTTGTTTAATATCTAGTTACAAAAATGAGTTTAGTAGTGTCATTCGGTTATTCCATTATTGCATTATTCGTTGCTCCATTATTTTTTGATTCTTGCGGATACTAGTTAATATCATTCGGTTATCTTAATTTTCTCATATTATGTTTTATCTATTACATCTTACACAAGATTTTAATATTTGAAACGTTGCAGGATGGATTACCAATTGGACGACACCGTCAGACAGATCCATCGAACTGTAACTTTGTCATCTTTATAGCGGTATTAGATTTGCTCGACGAGGAGCACGTGGGCATATTGAGGCGATCCTGCTTATGGCCATTTTATTCGTTGCGCGGCATAGGGTTTTCTGGGCAGCTGCTCGATGCTTTGTTATGTCGGCTGCTTAAGCCAGTTGACGAATATGCCCTCCGTTTTGATCTTAGGGGCAAGGTAGTTACATTTTCTATATTCGAGTTTGCCCTCATCACTGGAATGAGGTGTACGGGGGAAGAAGCAGCACTGGCCCATATTTCGAGAAACAAAAGGTTGTTGAACGAGTATTTTCATGGGTAGACNAAGTTGAAGCTGGGCTTGGTGCTTATTGTCGAGAGCGTACTCAGGTGTCATCACAGAAGACGTCGATCGACGTTTTTCATTTGGAAGTTGTTGATTACATTGATACCTTCAACAGCTATCCTTGGGGTCAGAGATGCTTTACAGATACCTTACGAGACTTCAGGAGGGGGTATTCGATGCCTAAGAGGGATAGACCCGAGTGCAAGTACGATGTATATAGCCTGCCGGTGGCTTTGTAGGTAAATGTTCAACATAAGAAATTATCTATTTTTTATTTTAAATTCTATATATAATAATTGTAACTGTTGCAGATATGGATGTACGAAACTGTCCCCATATTGGCTGCCCGATATGCGAGGAGACGTGCTGCACTCGGATGCATCACTGGCGAGCATAAGACAAGCCAATTGCAAAACAAATATCTGCTCTCCTCAACGATCCTGAGGTACGTATTATACATTTTGCGATTTATATTGTATGTCCTTTTAAAATCTCGATACATGGTCATTAACTCGGTAAAATGTCAATATGTTAGCTTGAAGTCCTCACTGGGTTGACACCGTCGATAGGGGAGGAAGGTCAGAGTTACATGCGTGGCCTGTCTATTCTGGCCGCGCTAGATGATCAGATGCCCGAGGTCATCGTTGATCGGGATAGGGTATGTTTATTGAATATAATATGTTGATAATAATTTTTAATGTTATTTGTATAGGAACGATGTTCAGTGGATCGACGATCACCTTCGTCGCCGATGGGATCGCCTCAGTTGTCGATGAGATCGCCTCAGTTGCCGATGAGATCTCCTTCTCCGCCATCCAGGCACCTCCCATGTGGATTTCCTGCGTACAGTGATTTGTATGACCTTCAGGCTAAATTTAGGGCAGAGATGAGAGAGGGGGTGGGCGCGCTATGAGGAGAGATAGGGGCGTTGCGACGAGAGATGAGTGGTTAGATATCGAATTTAGGCCAAGATGTTGCAGACCTTTGCAGCCATGTATCAGACCTTGAGGTGCAGGTCGTAGCGCTCCGAGACGATATAGCAAAATTTACGGGGGGTGATAGACGGGGTGATGGAGAGGGTGGTAGACAAGATGACTCTCTGTTGTGGCCAACTAGTGCATTTTGGGAGGTGGTGGAGGCGGCCCTGATGATGGAGGTGGATGTGCCCGAGGCGGAGTTGGTGTCCAAGGCAGAAGGGGTGGCTGAGGCGGATGGGCTAGCCAGGGGGAAGAGGAGAGGACGCCGATCGTGACAAATGGAAAGAGGCGTGCTGTTGACATGCCGGAGCAGGTGTTCGGCAAGAGGGCAAGATTTTCACCACAGTACGTCGTATCTCCCTTCATGGCTAAGGCGAAGAGGAGGATGTTCGTCGATGTGACGTATCCCAATCTCTTCCGAGAGGTCGATCCGGTACGGCACAAAGCGTTCGATGAATGGTTCAAATCCCTTAAGCATGAGTAAGTATTTTATGATTTTCCTGAAGTACATACGAGATCATCTATGCTTTTTTACTTCACTTCTTCATTTTTTAGAGATAACTTTGGGATTCGGGTGAAGACCATCTTGAACCCGAAGAAGTGGTTTGAAAATGTACTGACGAAGGTTGCTTGGCTCGCCGATGATGTAAGTACATTCTCGTTGTTATTTGTTGTTTTATTTAATTTAATGAACATCTCTTTTTTATTGGTGTTTCTGCATTAGCATATCGACATGGCTATGGAAATGTTGCGCGATCGAGCTCGGAGACACCCGAGATCTTTTGACATTCATGGTCGAGTCATCCTAAGCTCTGGGTTCGCACGTGTCCTTGATATTGAGCATAGTACACTCCTACTCCAAGAAAATGGATATGTGCTACCTGAATACATGTTGGAGTGGGTCATTGGGCTGGAGCCGACATATGGGAAGTCGTGTACGGATTGTACACATATGTACATTCCAATGATCGCGAACTCACACTGCTTTGCAATTGAGATCGTATACGCTGAATCGACTATATATGTGTACGACTCAGACCATAGCTGTTTGACCTAAGGCCAACTGGAGCAGATACTAGAGCTGATGAGTGTGATCATTACCATGATGGCTAGACATACGATGATTCAAGTAAATGACAGATTAGTCCAAAATACAATATTTTAGCTAATTGAGTCCCTTTTTTGCGACTTAAAATTTTGTTAAAAATTAGGCCAAAATCAATAATGGGATCCAAAAATTTATTAACTTTTCAACGGCACATTTCATCAATTTTTATCAAATTTTTCTAAAAATATGATTTTTTAGCTATACAAATGGCGTTAAATGTAATTTTCAATTTAGTAATTTTAGTTGCAATAAAAATTATAATTAAATAAGTTTTTAAAATAAAGTAATTATTGAGAATTAAAAAGTATGAAAATTAAGGAAACAAGGTTCATTTGATATAATGAGTTGGAGAGACTAAGTCCTTGTTTGAGCCATATTACATAAAACTTAAGATCTGTTCTCTTTATCATTTTCAAGCCCTTTTTTGTTTTCGATTTTTCAAAACAGTGAAACGTGTTCTCTTTCCTATTTTTGAAAACGAGTTTTTGAAAACAAGTTAAGAACTTACAAAGAAAACCCAAAACGACAAATTTCAGTTATAATCAAGTTAAAACTTTCAAAACGCGTTTTGGGTGTTTTCAAAACAATTTTTCAAAATGTCAAAAAGAACATATTTTCAACAATTTCAAAATAGACACTCAAAATATAAAATCCAAAATGAATTCAAATTTCAAAACACAAAACTGAAATATAGAGAGAACAACCCCTTATTTGTCTCAAATGTTATTTTCAACCACACATTTTCTAATAAAATAATTTTGTACGTAAAACCAAAAATTTTCCTTACTTTTTAACATCTTTTTAATTGATGATACATATTTTTCGTATGCCTAGTCATACAAACCATTTTCAGTGTACCATTTGAATTTAGATCCCGTCCGTCTCCCATTATTTCAAAATATTATTTGCTACATTAAGATTCTCCACCACACATTCACTTTATAAAATATTTTACACACAAACTAATAAAATTACTTTAAATTTCAAGAACATATTTTCTAAAAAATACTATTCATTACTTTATTTCTTTTTACAATAATGGGAGATAAACAAACACTTATAGTAATTGGGCATGTAAGCCACATATGGTCTTGAGCTGCTGTATGTGCAATTTGTATTTATGAGGCCTTGAGTTATATATGCAATTCTATGATATTTGCATCTTTAGACTTTGGTGATCTGAATTTCTATAAATGGTTTCCATCCTTTAAATAAATTCTGCATTTCGTTATTTATATTGGCATTTTAATGTACCATTCAGATAGAATAAGTGATTTGGAATGCAAAATGAGGAACAGTGAGGAAGAGCTCGCAAGAAAGGACAAAATCATTTTGGGCCTGGAAGCGCAGTTAAAGTTAGCGAAAACTAACGACGAATTCCAACCTACATTTGATGAGATATCCTTATGGAATTATGTGGAGATTGTTATGTATGTTGTCACTCTTAATTTGGTCTCTTCAGCTTCTAACCATGGATAATCTTGAGCGTTTTGTCTTAACCAGTCACACCTTCATAAATCTTTGTCAACAAAGGAACTGATTATACATAATCTAACATCACAGAAGGTCGGACAAAACAATTCCCTTCCCATTTCTTCTTGAAAGCCTGAAATTTCTTTTGGATTATTTCTTACTGGAATACTCTATGTTTAGGTAATACATCTTGATAAGCGTAGTTTCTACACTTATTCGAGATCATAAATGATTATATTTTATTGTCATTTTGATAAATTTCTACCTAATTTTTGTTATATTGCATCATTATAGGTAAAACTTTATGTTTGATGAAGAATTGGAGAAAAGAAGTGAAAATTGGAGAAAAAGGACTAGATCCAAAGTTTAGGGACTAAAGTGCAAATACTCAGAAGTTTTGCCGAAACTCACAATGAAGATTCGAGAATGCTAGGAGTCAAATGGAAGCAACTAAAGGTCAAAAGGAATGAAAATATGGCCAAAATATTTTTCACAAACCAATTTTCAACCGCACAAAAATGTTTAGATTTTTAGTTGAAGATTGAGACTCATTTGTGGCCCAGTAAACGTTCGAATTGGAAATGAGCTATTTCTAGCAAAACTGTAGCCCTTTAATAACTTCATTTTTGAAAATAATTTATACTTAATAAAATATAAAACAATTAAATAAAACTTAACTTTATTTCAAAATGAAGTCAATATTTAAATTATATTAGTACTGAGTGTGACAACAAATATTCTTAATGATTCAAGTGTCACTAAAATTTAAATTAAACTTAAATAAAAGGGTTAAAATGAACAAATAGGATTTTTATAAGAATAATTACGATATAACGTTATTCATAATAAGCGTATTTTAAAGAAAATACGTTTGACATAATAAAAACTTAAAATGACTTCAGCATAAATTAACTATAATTCGACATAACTTCATAAAAATTATTTTAAATATCCCACTACGACATTTATTTTTCCATTGACCGCCTCAAACCATTAATTTTCTAAAAAGGGAAAAAGAACATAATGTGAGATAAAATCTCAATAAGTGTACGTGAGTAATTTTTTGTTCATGTATATGCATTTCATGGAAAATTTCACTTGCATAGGCAGATATGAAAATTAGACCTAACTTAGATTGTACCAAGTTTTCGTGCATAGCATTACTATATCACAGTCCGTCTATACGATCTTATATATACATAATACGGACCATAACATAATATAGCCATGAAATAACATATAAGTGATTACTCACGTAATAACATAATAACACACTTATCTTTTTTTTACTGGACAAATCAAGATAATAGAAGTGATTGTTAGAGAGAGATCCTTGAGCCACATGCGAAGTTGAGTATTCACGTTTGATTGTATACGTGTATGACTATATTTAATATGAAGAGAACAAGAGAAAGAGTAAAGGTTGAGAGACAATGTGATAGAGGTAGAGAGGAAGAGAGTGTAAATTTTTGATGAGATGTAGTTTGTAGTGTTGGTTTTCTTTCCTATTTATAGTGTAAATTCTTGGACTATATATAGAAAAGTGAAAGGAAATGGCTAGATGTTAGGCGTAGTCAATGCATAAATATTGTATTATCTTGAAAGTAGTCAAATCAATACCTTTAATCATATAGTCAATTCATTTGACTTAACTTGAAACTTGGTGTAAATAATGTATGTGGTCAAATCAATTACCTTTATTTATGTGGTCAAATCAATTACCTTTATTTATGTGGTCAAATCAATCATATTGGCTTGACATATGGTGTGAATAATGCATGTGGTAAAAAAAAATCGTAAATCACGACCAATTGGCTTATTTACATATATTTTATGCATGATTTCATCTAGTTTTCAAGATAATTCTCTAATTAGGTCCTCAAACTATTGGCTAGTAATCAATAAGGTCATTAGAATAGACTAATAACCAATAAAGTCATTAGATTTTAATAATAGACCACTTAAGTCCTAAATTTAAATCTAACGACTAGTAGTAAAAAATTGGGACGTTACATTTCTACTAGGTCTTGCGCGGTCACCTAAGCTTTCCATTTCACCCTTCTTTCTCTTTCCATCACATGTAAGCTCCTGTAGAACTGGTTTGTTTTACCGCACTCCATTCATTTACGGCATTGTCATCTCAGCGTCTATCAAAGTTCAAGTCACATATTTGAATTTGCCATTCCAAATACATTGAAAATAGATTGTCAACAATGAAACATTATACGAAACATTACATACTACACAAGTCAGACATGTTTATTGTTGTCGATTTTTATATCTCACAAGTATATGGATCGTAACAAATAATGTAGTGACCAATGAGTCCAGATATTATTCCCGCGAGAACTATTATCTAACAATTGGTTAAATTATTCGTAACTTTAATTTGATCGAAAACGAACAATAATATTTGTGATTGCTGTCTAAATTATTCTAACTAAACTAAATTACCTAACATACACAAATTATCAAATTTAAATTTTAAAAGTATGAATGTGGATGCTAGGACTTACAATTTTACTTATGGATTCCCCTTTAATTTGCCAATCAAGATTAATTACTATTGTTCGAATTCTTCTAAAGTATTCAATTTATCATTCCCGAGTTCTTATTGAGTCTATTTAACTAATTTAATTTCATATCTTTATATAAATCAATCTTAATTAAACGAAATATTAGTTGAGAGTTACTAGTTCAACCTGAAAATCACCTAATAGGTGAATAATGTGAAATTAAATTTATCAATTAAAAGCAACACGCCACTTTTTAATTCTTCTAGATATTTAGTCAATCAAGTCAAATTATCCTATGTTGAATTGCCATAATAAATAATTAAATGAGTAAATAACACAAGATTTGATGATGGAGAAAATCCTCGTAGGTAAAAACTCCGGAACCAAGGTAGTAGTTTACACTATAAACAACAAGAACTTACAGTATGATCCAGCCTAGAAAACTCACTAGACTCGCTGATCTAATTTCTACAATCTCCAATACCCGCTAAAACATGCTTCACTCACACATGCTCTCGATCTTTTGGAATTGTCTATCTGTTGTGGAACATCAAGAACGTCTCGTTCTTGTACTCTTCCTATATTTCTGGTCCAACCTCCCTCAAACTTCAGCAACCACTGAATGTTATTGAGAAAGTACATTCCTGGTGATATCTAGGAAGTGAGTGTTTTGGATTATAAGAATTTCGATGTTTTTCCCAAACTTGTGGTTGATTGATCTCAAGAATCAAAATATTAATTTCAACATTTGGATGTGTTCTTGGATCTTGGAATGATGTTATGAAGATATAAAATAATGATCAACCACACTTTTGGACGTTTATAGGGTAGGATATATATAGGAAAAAGTGTTTGGGAGGAAAATGGATTGAAAACCAAGTATTTGAAGCAAAACAGAATTTTGATCGTCGACCATCACTCGAACGCCAAGCCAGCGACAGTCGAATAGTAGCTAAGTAGTCGTCAGTATTTTTATCATAACCTTCTCTCCCGATGTCCGATTGAAGTGATTCAATGCATTAGAAAGCAAACCCAAACGGATACAATTATTCTAGAAATATCCTTGTCCAAATTCCAATATTTTCTATGTGAAAAATGCACTGCAAGTTACGACTGAGAATTTGAAACATAACTTGTGCAGCTCTTTATTACTCTTTAGACTTCTAATTGCATTTCCTTGATCATATGTGATCTTCTTGGACATTTTGGACTCCTTCAAGGACTATACTACTCTCTAAAAGACTCTTTGAATTTTACAACTCTTTTGTATTAATCCTATTCTTTTACAACAATCCTTTTGTCTACAGAATTGCCAATACTACTAAAAATCTAACATTATTTTAAGAATTCATCTAATGACTGTAATAATTAGTATAAATATCTCTACAAACATACTAAATTACCGGATTTTAATAAATGGTTTAAATCTAAAATTCATCCCTCGATTCGTAATAAATTCACAAAATCATTGAATAATTGACCAAAAAATGAAAGAAAAACAAAAAGTACAAACTTCATAATTAAGTTTTGAAATCTTAATCCTGAAAGAATTGAATCATGCACACCAAGAATCTTCTTCAACATCAAAAGTCTTCAAACCCTAACTTTTACTCTTTGATATTAATAATTATGTGTTTTTTCTCTCCTAAATTGTGTGGAACTCCCCCAAAAGTGTCAAAACTTGTAAATATACTCTTTCCTACGTTTGTACCAAGTGTAGGATTTATATGGGCTTCAAAACAGGCCAAAAACGTATCCTAAATACACTAGGAGGTGCCTATGGTGCCGTGGAGCTGCGACTCTGTATTATGGAATTTGGTGGCGCTTGTTGACGTATTGTTGACTTATGTTTTGATTATAATAAACAAATCATTTTTATCTCTAACAACTGAATTCAAATTTTCATAGTTATTGTTGCAAAGTTGATAAATTAGAGACAAAACGATTGCTACGAAAATATTCGTAATTGACGATCAACGAAAATCGAGATAGAAGTCGAGCATTCACGTCAAATCAATCAAAGACTAGAATTTCAACAGTCAAATATCGAAGATATTAGACTTAGATGTTTTGAATTCATGTATAAAGGTAAAATCTTTAATTCTTAGCAATGAATAATTAAAATAAAAAAAAAAAATTATTTCATAAAATCGCTTTCATAAAAATTATTTTTCAAATATTCAAATTTCAATTTGATATTTAAACATTTTAAAAGTATCACTTACCAATTGAAAACGTTCTTCAAAAGCTTACATTTTTCAAAAAAATCAAGAAAGAAAAATTTGGGATAACACCATCGAAGCGGACATCAGGTTGCCTAGCAGACGTCCGGTTCGTCCAAAGGTCGAATTTTTAACCGTTCTTAATTTTGACGCAAAACGGCTAGTTTGGTTGTCCGATTCAGTATGCGGGTATCCAGATGATTGTTTGGTTGGTCAGAAATTTTGACGTTTTGACTGCTATAAATACCACTTCATTTTGTATTCAATAGAACACTTTTGATAGCATTTAAGTGAGATATTCTTGAGCAAAATTATATTGATCATCTTATAATTATCTTTATCAAATCGTTTACTTTGAATTTTTTTTATTGAATTAACTTTTGAAAATCATTCTACTCATCAAAATTTTTCTCACCTAACACTTGAACTTCATTCGTTACTATTTATTAAAGTGTTAGTCTATTTTTCTCTTGATACTTAATTTGATCACATCATTTATTAAGAAAGAAGTTTCAAATTGTGAAATCAACTTCTTTTAAATTTGTGTGTCGTGTTTGAGGTCTTGTAAAGTTTAACATTATATAAAGGTCAATACTCTTTGTTTGTAAGTCACCAGAAATATTGTAAAGGGTTGTATTGCATCATAAATCAATCAATATAGTGAAAAGATTTTGCTCGTCCTGGAGAGTTTGGTAACGGAGAACGTAAATTTTTGCTTTAAATCGAACATCCACAATTACATCGTTTGCATCATATCTCCATTTTACATATTACTTTTATATTTGCGCTTATTATTTGAATTGCTGTATTTATTCTTTTTTTTACTTGAATTTAGACTAATTACTCGAAAAATGTTTTAAAACAAAGTCACTCTCCTCTTGGTTAGTTATCATTGGGCTATCAGCGCCTCGTTGCTATGATGGTGGCGCTGCAACTCCTCCTTTGGGTGAAAATTTGCACTGCACTTTCTTTAGTATTTTTCTCATAACTTTCTTTCTTGATATTTGATTGAGGTGATTCAAATTGGATTATAAAGATAACTCAAAGGGCTACAATTTACTTCAAATAGATTTTTTCAAATTCGAACGCTTACTAGGTCAAAAATAGGTTTCAATCTTGAGCAAAAAATCTAGAATATATTTGTGCGACTTAAAATATATTTGTGTCCATATTTTGATCATGGTTAACTCCTTTTTGAATTCTAATTGCATCAAATTAACCTCTAGCATTCTTGAATCTTCGTCTTGACTTTCAACACAACTTTTGAATATTTATACTTTAATCCTCAAACTTTGGTTTACGCCATTTTTGCCAATGTTCGCTTCTTTCTTTCAATTCCACTTTCTTTCATCGAGTTTCCCTAATAAATGAAATATACAATAAATTAGGATATAGTTGTTCAAAATAACTATTAAATGTCTATACTTATGAACTATTATATCAGGGTTGGAGAAGCAATCAACTTCTTACAATTTGGCAATCGAGGGGTGCTCTTCTGTCATCCAATTATTGATTCAGGGGTACATTCTAGACATTCTTTTAATAAAATTTTCATCTAGACTAGAAAACACCTCGTATATTAATACTTGAAAGGCTACCAATAGACCTCGAAACCTATAATGGATTGTCCTCTTACTTAAAGAACTAATGGTAATATCAATTAGTGTCTTCCCCCATGGAAACATGTTTCTACATAAAAATCTTCCACCAGTATGAACAAGAAGTGATAAAAAATCTTCTTATAATCTCTCGAAAACATGTATGAAGTAATTAAAAACAAATTCCCAAACATCGCAACATCCTGATCTGAAATTTGAACCGTAGAAAGAAATGTGTCCCTAACATCTTCGTGGGTCACAATCTTAACTTGACTTAAGTACTTGTTCTTCAAACATGATCGAATTTTTTGAAGCTTATCTATATCACCATTGTCGAAACATCTGAGGTCAGTAACTAAACAGGACTTCGGTAGTGAGAATCTAACAAATTGGTCAACTATATTGAACCACTTTTCATTTTCATTCGAATGTTGCACCTACCTTAGCAGAAAATAGTGGATTAATTGTGGGTGGACCACAATTTCATGACACTGCAAGAAGCGTAAGAAATATATATCCCGTAGTAGAATGGCTTGGGCTTCGTTGAGATTTGTTTTGGAGTTTGTGGAACATCCTTTGTTTCGGGGTTGTACTTTTTTCAGAAAACCAACCGTTTTTTAGGATTATATACTTCCACGCTTGCATTATTTGTTTAGATTTTAAAAAAAATGTTAAATCAAATTTGAAATGGTACACAATTACATATCACGTCAAGCATAGTAGACATTCAGGTCAATCAAGTCACATATATAACAAATCTAGTCCCAACTTCCGATTTTCTCACAAGGGTTTACTCTAAAACCAAATAAAAGTTTGGTTACAAACGGATGGGCATGTCACCGTAAATGAAAATTAGGTCGCAATACATTTCTAAATCATATAACATCAATTCTAAACATATTCAAATGATACATTTGTTTTATGCACATGATTCATTTTGGTTATAAATTCAAAAAAACCGTTGGTTACATATGGATAGACATGTTACAAACAGCTAAATTTAGGTCACAACTCATTACTAAATCAAGCAACATCAATGTCTAGAAAACAACACTTTTAAATAACAACCCTCACCCATTATTCGCTACTAAATTGAACCGAACAAGGATCACAAATACCGAATTCAATGGCAATACAAGTTACCTATCAATTTTGACTTACATAAATAGACTTCAAATTAGAAAAAGGAAAAAAATTGAAAATACCTTGTTTGACTTCAATTTGTGACTGAACCATAAGTTTTGTGTCGTTTTTATGGAGATTGTTTTGGTAGTCTTATTCATTTCTTTTACTGTTGGTATTAATAGATCCCAAAGACACAAAATAATTGCAGAATGTAAATTGAACACAAAGGATTTTCGCCTTAAAGCCCGGATGTTCACCAAAATAGGGCTAATCATCCGTTAAGCATTCACCGAAGTGATTATAGTTCCAATCCACTAGAAACCAGCAATTAATCGAAGCAAGTATCACAATACAACAGATCCACGAATGATAATGCCCTCATACCCAAATTTTCTCTCAAGAAACCATAGACTTGATAACACAGAGTAACCAACAGTTACTGATCACAACAAGAACAGAATCACCCAAACCACACCCTTACAAACACTAGATCTCACCAAGAAACACCTAAAATTTAGAGATTACTGGTGAAAACCAAAGGTTTTCAGAAAGAGATAACAGAGAGAGCAAGAGATGAGAAAACCTTAGAATCATCTCAAAAATCGGCAAATGAAAAGGTCAAACCAATAATATAAACGATTAGACGTATCCAGCGATCACAACCCTTCTACATGGCTTCATCTCAGCCTTTAAAATATAATGAATGGGCTGTCGGGTTGCAGCCAATGGGTTGGACTCTTCGTATTACAATTGGTTCCATCATAGGGCCCAAATTGTTAAGCGTATATCTTAGAAACATCTCCACATTGCTTGGCAATTTGAGTTTCATAGCAGATTGGAGGTTAACACATCCTTCAATTTCATTTGCTCTATATACTTACAATAAACACTAATCAGCAATAACATTTAGGAAATTCAAACAATCCCTAAATTTGTATAAAGGCAGTATTTTAGTCCCCATATCTATACGATTACACTTAGTTGAAATCTTTTCAATTTTCATGATTTTCTTTTCTATAACATCTATTATAAAATGAAATTTAACATCTATATATTTAGTTCTATCATGAAAAATATGATTTCTACTAAGATGTATAGCAGATTGACTATCAGAGAATATAACAGCATTATATTCAGCCTCTGTTGAAGACAAGGCTACAATTTTTTGTAGCTGTGATTTCCATCTTATGCATGTATCATTTAAAGTAAAAACATATGCAAAAGTAGATTTCCTATTATTAGAGTTACCAGCAAAATCTAAGTCAACATAACCTTTTAGTTTTATTCCAGTTTTATTTTTATAGAACATAATGCCTAAATTTGAAGTCTCTTTTAGATATCTTAACAACCATTTCATGGCTTCCCAATGATATTCACTTGGATTACTCATATATCTACTCAAGACACTTATAGCAAAAGCAAGATCAGGTTTAGTACAGATCATAATATACATGACAGATTCAACAGCATTTGCATAAGGAACATTTTCCATCCTATTCATCTCTATTTCAATTTTGGGACATTACTCAGTTGAAAATTTAAAATGACTGCCAAGAGGTAAAGTAACATCTTTAGCACTTTCCATAGAAAATTTACACAGAATTTTTGAAATATAAGACTGTTGAGTAAGAAGCAGATTATGATTACTTCTATTTCTTCTAATTTCCATTCCTAGTATCCTTTTAGCTTTTCCTAAGTCTATCATTTCAAATTCCTATTTTAGTTTTTGCTTAATGATATTAATCTCAGTCATATCACACCCAACAAGTAACAAGTCATCAACATAAAGCAACAAATAATATAAATCAGCGCCTCCACTACCCTTAAAATAAAAACATAGATCATATTCACTTCTATTAAAATCAAGTTCATTTATAAAAGTATCAAACCTGATATACCATTGCTTGGGAGCTTGTTTCAAGCCACGGAGTAATTTTTGTAAAAGACACACAGTTTTCTTTACCTTTTTGTTCAAACCCCTTTGGTTGAGACATATAAATTTTTTCATCCAAATTTCCATGTAGAAAAGCAGTTTTGACATCTAATTGTTCTAATTCAAAATCAAGTTGAGAAACAATAGAAAGTAAGACTCTTATGGAAGTGTATTTGACTACAATTGAAAATATTTCATTGTAGTCAATTCCCTCTCTTTGATTAAAACACTTAGCAACTAATCTGACCTTAAATCTTACACCCTCACTATTAGATCCTCCTTCTTTTACTTTATAAATCCACTTACAGTCAATAACCCTTTCCCATTTTGGTTTGTTCACTAAGATCCAAGTCTTATTTTTTATTACTGAAAGCATTTCATCTTTCATAGCAGCAAGCCAAGAACTTGCATGTTCTCCCTCAATGGCCTTTTCATAAGAATTTGGCTCATTACTCAAATTTTTTTGGACATTCAAGGCTGTAACAAATTCAGGATCATTGTATCTAGAAGGAGGTCTTATTTTCCTTCTAACTCTGTCTCTTGCAAGATGATAGTCTCCTAAAGGGTTTTCAGGTTCAGATATAATAGCATATTCAATCTCAGTATCATTTTCAGGTTCAGTATTTAAATCCTGCCCAAGCTCCACCTCAAACTGATCATTATTTTCAGAGTTGAAATCTGTTTGAAAAAGTTCAGATTCTAAAACACTTTTATTTTGATCAGTTTCACTTGTAGCTATCTCTTTTTCTTTAATGCACGGCATATCTAACTCATTGAAGATCACATTCTGGCTAATAATAACCTTATAGCCCCCTTGATTTCTTAACCAAACCCTATAACCCTTAACACCTTCACCATATCCTAAAAAAAATACCCTTAACAGATCTGGGCTCAAGTTTCCCTTCATTCTGATGTACAAAAGCATCACATCCAAAGATTTTTAATTTAGAATAATCAGCAGAATAACCATTCCAAATATGATCAGGAGTATCAAACTTTAAGGACTTAGTAAGACACTTATTTATCAGATAAGAGGCAGTTTTTACTGCTTCTCCCCAAAAAAAACTTTGGTAAGCTAGAGCTTATCAGCATACATCTAAACTTTTCTAGTGGGGTTCTATTAACCTTTTCTGCAAGCCCATTCCATTGAGGAGTATAGGTAAAAGTCTTATGTCTAGGGATCCCATTAGTTTTGCAGAAATAATCAAACTCTTCATTGCAAAATTCAAGGCTATTATCAGTTCTAAGCACTTCAACACTTTTATTAACTTGATTTTCAATAAGAGTTTTTCATTCTACAAAATTTTTGAAGGTGTTAGACTTGCTTTTCAAAAGAATGACCCAATGTTTCTTTGAAAAATCATCAATGATGAGCAAGAAGTATTTAAAGCCGGAGTAAGTGCATACAGTAGCTGGTCCCCACAAATCAGCATGCAAGTAGTCAAGAATAGATTGTGATTTATGAATGCCAGTAACAAAATGCAATTTCTTTTGTTTTCCATAGATGCAATGTTCACAGAAAGACATTCTTTATATTCTTTCATTTCCTAAAAGACCTTGTTTCTTAAGAATGTACAGATTCTTATCACTAATATGCCCTAGTCTTCTGTGCCATAATTCAGATTTATTAGATTGTGAGACTGTAGTAGCAAAAGATTTGTTTTGTAAAGGTAAAGCTTTCAAAGTGTAAATTCTATTGGATTTTTCAACATTAATGACTTTTGCCTTTTGTTAGAATACCTTTATTTTATGATGGTATTAAAACCTTCATCATCAAGGGAACCTAAAGAGATTAAATTTCTCCTTAGGTCTGGAATGTATCTAGTTTTGTTCAAAGTCAGAACATTCCCATTTTCTAAATTTAAAATAGTTTTACCAATCCCTTTTATTTTGCAAGAGAAGTCATTTCCCAATATTACCCGTCCTCCATTTATTTCAAGAAAATCAGTAAAAGAATCTTTTGTGAGGTGTTATATGAAAAGTACACCCAGAATCAAGAATCCATTTATTTTTAGTTGATGATTGGCTGGCCATGTAAACCTGCCCATTAGAAGCTGTAGCTTCTTTATAAGCTAAAGCAGCCCCACCATCAACTTTATTAACATTTTTCAGTTCATCAATCCTTTTGTTACAATCTTTAATAAAATGTCCCAATTTTCCACAGAAATAACTTTTCTTTCCCTTATCCTTATTATTATTCTTATTGAAGTTTGATTTACTACTTTTGACATTTTCAGAAAATTCTTTATGTTTTCCAAAACTTTTATTTGAGAAATTGTTATTGTTCCTTTTTGAGAAATTGTTTCCTTTCACATTGTATCCAACTCCAATAGAGGAATTTTTTAACTCACTTTTAAATTCAAATTCCTTATTCCTTAAGGAGGAAACAATGATATCAACAGTAACAGAAGTTCTTCCATATTCAAGAACATTTCTCAAATCTTTATATTTTTCAGGTAAGGATGATAATAAGGCTACAGATTTTTGATCACTGAAAAGAGTTTTACCACTATTGGTGAGATCTTGAGAAAGTTTATTAAATCTATCAAGATTAATTTCAAGATCACAATTGGGATCAAACTTAAAACTGAAAAATTGTTTCCACGTGTAACATTTATTGGGAATTGTCTTAGTTTATAGAGAGATTCAAGCTTTGCCCATATTACAACTGCAGTTTCAGTCTCTCCTACTTCTCTAATGATACTATAAGATAAATGTAGAAATATTGTGCTCCATGTAGTTTCACCTTGTTCAATTCTTTTATTATCAGCTAATTCTTCCCCCCAAGATTCATCAAGAGCTTTAGCATATCTAAAATGAATTAACATAGCTTTCATTTTTCTACTCCAAAGGGTAAAGTCTACATTTCCATTCCAAATGTCGACATCAACTTTGGTACTACCCATGTTAAGAGTTTGAAGGACACAGTAAATGCTTAAGCAATGTAGAGGCAGTGCAAAGTATGATGTACCATACACAGAGAATAATAGAACCAACTATTGCACACTTACACAGAGAAATAGAATGTAGGAAATATTTTATTTCTAGCAAGTGTACACAGTTTAACAATATCAGATATACTGATAACAAGATATCATAGATATAACCAAACACCAAAGGATACCAATTTCGAACTATAGAACTCAAAGATAATCTTGAAGAAATCGTTAATCTCAGTCCCCTCAAATTCTAGGGTTCTCGAATGAAACCCTAGACAAATGAAGATCTGGGAGGGTTTTGAACAAGAGTTCCAAGAAAAGTAAAGATCGAAAAAGGTACAGTAATTTAGGATTAGAAATTCGTTACCAACATCTCAGCTCAGTGGTGTAAAATAGTGAAAACCAAGACTAATTTACTTTCTTTGCCAAAGGTAAGGAACCAAACCCTTTCCAGAAAAGATCTTTGTAGATCCCGAGTCATTTCCACCACGAATACCAAGAAAAATTTGGATCGACAAATTTTGAAGATCGAAAAGCTCTGATACCACTGTTGGTATTAACAGGTCCCAAAGACATAAAATAATTGCAAAATGTAAATTGAACACAAAAGATTTTTCACCATAAGGCCCAGATGTTCACCCAAATAGGTCTAATCACCCGTTGAGCATTCACCGAATTGATTATCGCTCCAATCCACTAGCAACTAGTAATTAATCGAAGCAAGTATCACAATACAACAAATCCACAAAGGATAATGCCCTCAGATCTAGATTTTCTCTCAAGAAACCAGAGACTCGATTACACAAAGTAACGAACAGTCACTGATCACAACAAGAACAGAATCACCCAAACCACACCCTTACAAACACTAGATCTCACCAAGAAACGCCTAGAGTTTAGAGATTACAAGCGAAAACCAATGGTTTTCAGAAAGAGAGAACAGAGAGAGCAAGAGATGACAAAAACCCTAGAATCATATCAAAAATCGACAAATAAAAAGGTTAAGCCAATAATACAAATGATCAGATGCATCCAACGTAGAGAATATGATTATGTGTGTATAATAGCAATAGGACATATTGTTGAAGGTGACGATGAGCTCATTGGAGGCATTTATCGAAAGCAACAGAATGAAAATGTAGTTTTCGTGCGATCATGCAAGAGAGGAGATTATGTAGGATGAAGGTGTTTTCAAAAAATAAGGAAATGAAGATATTTTTCAATTTTGAATCTCTTAAATCATGGGATAAACCCGTAATTAGATTTATTGTTTAATATTTAACATTACATATTAAACACCTGATTTTTGAATTATTAAAACTTAAACTTGATTTTAGAATTCTAGTATTTAAAAATTTTAGAATTCTAGTATTTAAAAACTGTAATTTCAACTTAATCTAATTAATTAATTTAAGTCCATTAATAAGCAACTCAATTAATTAATTCAACAAGTGTCCAACATTTGTCGATTAATTAATTAGTAATATAATTCTTCTAGTACTTTTTTGTGTGTGTGTGTGACCCATTAGGTTCCCGAACACGATACCTAACGACATAAACTATTATTTTGATTGGAAATGAAAATACCCATTGAATTTATCTTTAATTCACCTAAATTAATTAATTCACATTAGTCGTTCTCGATTAACATCTAGCAATGTGTAAGTGCAATATACGTGACGGGAAGTGCCACGTGGTATGACAAAATCAAAATTGTTCGTTTACCGTGAAACTATAATCTTTGTCAATATGATCCGATCAATTACGAGATATTGATTTGTGTCAATTTCGATTATCAATCATGTCTATCATCCCACTCATAAGTTAATATTATTCAAAAACTCTTTTCAACTTATGAACATATCTAGGTCAATAATTTCATTATTAACTTAATTGAATGAAACATAGATCATAATTTTTTAATATCTAAGAGTGACGAATTAATTCTCTATTAATCATTCACAACTTTCATATGATTTTTGATATATTCAAAGGATGCCATATTAGCGACTCTTGGTAGAGTAACATCCAACATCACCAAAGTATGAGTGTCCTCATATAAGACACTATGATGACCTTAAATCGAAGGACCAATTCCATTGCTTAACGTTAGATATCAACTACCGACACTTAGATAGTTATCCATTTGGAATCTCTTCAGGGGATCTGCAATGTTTTGTTCTTAAAACAAAACATCAATGTTTACGTTTAAATGTCACTATCTCATTATTACTTACGAGGACGGATAATTTAAGATTAAGTCATATATAATTTGTTTCTCACATCACAACTCATTGTAATTAACAAGTTACTAAAACTTAAATTTACGGATTCTATTAATATAATTTATTAGAACCTTTATTTAATTAAATAATATCATAAATAATAATACATTAATCACATTAAAAGTGTTCATGTCCAAAATCTATTGGACGTAGAGCATAACATTTACATATATTGTATTTTAGCTTTGTCAGGCGCATCCATGCGTGATGAGTTTCAAAAGGGGTGCATATTGAATTCTTGGAGGGAGGATAATACTGTGGAGTCTTGCGTACTGGAGGCAAGTGAATATTCTACATTTATGGATATTATAATTCCTAACTCATATTTTGAGTACCTTATTAAAACTCATGAATTTTCACTTGCTATTTCAACATTGCAGTCTGCTTGTTCTCCACAAAGCTAACTCATCAACTCGCATCACATGGCCCGAATGTTTCTCATGCATAGACAAGGTATAACATCATTATAAATATCAATTTTTTTCCTCATTGGATTATACTTGCCACTTGATATGGGTTCAAAATCCTTTCTAAAGGTATTATGAATACGACAAATTATACCATCACATATCGGCAAAACATGTACCGAACTCAGACAAGTACTTAATTCTGTATAACCTTGCCAAGGTCGATGCTCTCTTCCATACCATTACATCTTCTTCATAATATGCAGACCCCCAAGACTATCTTGAAGAAATTTGAGAGCATTTTTTAGCATTTTCTATGGAAATCCAAAGAACAGGCGTGACGTTTACATTGGTAGAACCGGAAGGAGATTTGCATTCGTACTGATGAGGGTGGTCTAGGCTTTAGAAGATTGCATGATATGGTGGACACCTTCTCCATAAAGTTCTAGTGATTGTTTCGTTCTTAGAGATCACTTTGGGCATAGTTTTTACTGAGCAAGTATGTTTGGGACACATTCTTTACTTGCAGTAGTTCCCAAATCAGCTTATCCTACCTGGAAGAGGTTGAAATTAGTTGAGATTCGGACATAGCCACACATTGCATGGCACCTTAGGGCGAGTCAGATATTCTTTTGGTATGATTGTTGGATGGGTGAGACCAAGTTGGCATCTCTATTCCCACACCGGTAGCACACATTTGTGAAGGTGCGAGATTTTTTTGATGACATTAGATAGGATATAGGACGTTTATTACAAGTTCTCCCTCCTCTTATGACAATGCAGATAGAGGCTATACTTTTATGTGTAGATTCCCCATATCGCATTGTTGGCGGGATACATCGGATGGTAGCTTCGCTACCAAGTCCATATGACAACTCATACGTACGGGACATCAATGTTAGGATTCGTATTGGTTACTATAAAGCTCCATTTTTCCAATTACTGTCTCATTCTTCTGTTGGAGACTATAGCAGAACCTTATTCCAGTAGATGTGGTTATTCAAAGGATGATTGGATGCCACTGGATTCTCGTTGCCAGTGCTATTCTGAGACTGAGAGTATTAGTCACATCTTCGCTGGCGTAGCATTTTCGATCAGGGATGACAGCATTTTGAGGATATTTTTTAGATTCCTATGAGTTCAGGAGAGGGCATCAAACAGAGGTTCCAGAGATGGCAATATTCTAGACAATATGATCGTTGTGTACACATTGGCATTCTATGGGTTTCTTTGGACCGAGAGGAATGATGCAAAGCATAGGAGGATCCACATGGAGGCCAAACGTATCATTTGGAGGGTTTATCGCATGATCCGTTTTCTTCATAAAGGAAGATTGTTTCGAGCTGTGCATTGGCGAGGAGATTTGACACTTGCACCCATCTTTGGTATTGCTTTGGACCCTCATTCCTCATCTCCCCCGTTCTGATTTGGTGATGCACTCCATCAGTCAAATCTGTCAAGATCAATAATGATGGAGCGTCAAGGATAGTTTTGCGAGCAGGGAAGGCATCATTAGAGATCACACATGTTAATGTATTAGGGTTTTCTCAGCTTCGTACGGATCATGCATGATATTAGAGGCGAAGCTCAGGACTATTCTAGATGGGATTTTACTAGCTAGAGGACTCGGTCTTTCAGACATTTGGATTGAGACAAATTCTGTAGTGGCTATTTATTGCATCACTAGAGGAGAAGAATCATAGGCTATTCAGGGCATCCTTAGACAGATCATAGACATCATATCATTCGACGGAGACACAGTTTTCCACATCTACAAAGTGGAGAATCAGGTTGCAGATGCTCTTGCTGCAGAAGGTTGGGATCATCAGTGATATCAGATATATGGAACAGTTGACCTACGACGACATGTTAGGGCATTCGTACAGATTGATAGACATGGACTGTCCAACATTAGAATATGATTTTTTATTTCTTTATTCTTATTTTGTCCATTATCATTTATTTTCATTGTAAGGAAAGTAGTACTTCCTCATTTATTGCTTTCATTATTTCCTCATATAACCACAGTATTCATCTTCCTCCACCACAAGTGAGGTCATATTAATAACTTTTCGAAGGTACCGCCCTCCTACCAAAAAACAAAAATTCTACTGTCCTGCCTTTTCTTATTGTTCTGTTTGGTAAGTCGGACTCTACAGTGCTTAACAATGTTGAAAAAGAAAATGAAGCTAAAATATTATGTATTGCATGGTCCCGTCTGGTTTAGTACCATGCCCCAAAGTTAACTCACAAGCTAGATTTCGAGAGATCAACAACACAAATTGGAATAGATAAGATTACGACTCATTGCATAGCCGTTTCTACGAGATTTTTGCCGTGCTGAACATATATTGGTAAGCAACAAGAGGTATGGAAAATATTATGTACAATTTCTAGGCTATTGTATTGGGCTGTAATCCAGCCTCGTGAGTGGGCCAGGGTTTATACTTGGATCATGGACACCAACTTTTATGGGTGGCAAACGTCTCTACCAGGACCGTGGTCTTTATGTGAGTGGAACAAGGTTTGTAATGGGATCATGGTCTCATTTTTAATTTAAGAAAATATTAAAACTACGTATAACCATTAAATAATAAATTTTCATGCTTCGTGAAACAGTAAATTATGCCAAAGGAATTTTTTACAAAACAGTTGATTAGGTCTGGAGAAGCTTTGAATTTGATACCCATTCCATGCATTTAAGAGAGCCATTGATAATGGAGAAGAATAAATGACAAATTCTTGGTCAAATTTCATTAAATAATATGCAATAAATAATTGTTTGGAGAGTAGTTGGAACATAAATACTTTAATTATTCTTGAATTCAATAAAGTTACATCTAATTCATTTTACTACTACACCTATTAGTATTTGCATCTCTTTCTATGTCAAATTAGTATATCTATATCTATAATATATTATATCACATAAAGTAAAAATCATTTTTTGGACTATTATATCATTACTATAATTCAATTATTTTAATAATATCCTACTTTTCGTTTTTCAATATGTATTTAATTTATTAATCATTTGAACAATATTATCATTAATTATTTTGTTAATTATTTAGTTATAATGAATGTACATTTGACATATTAATTACCTTACCTTTTGTTTTTCAATATGTATTTAATTTATTTAATCATTTTTAACAGATTCATTACATTTTCACTTTTCAATATGTATTTGTTTTATTTAATCATTTGAACAATGTTATCGTGAATTTTTTTTTTTATCATTTATTTAGTTATGGTCAATGTACATTAAACAGATTCATTCCACTTGATTGGATAGTAAATTAAATTTATTTAAAAAAAATTTGAACAAAAGATGAATATTTTTAGAGATTTCTTCCAATTGATTTATTTAATAAATGTTAAGATACGGAGAAGGTAAATGGTGGGACATAATGCGTATCTATAATAGATAATTTCTATTGATATATTCAATGCATATTAGACAAATATGAAGAATGATGATATTCGTTGGATATTCAGTTTAGACTAAAAGAGTAAATTGAGGGACTAATCTAGTTGACTTTCTAAACTATTTAAATTGTTTTCAAAAACTGGTTTTTATTTCATTTGAATCCCACATAAATAATTTATATTAATTTTTTTTTATATTCTCACATTTTCAAATTTTATTTTATATCACTTATAAAACATTTTAGACGTTCAACTATGACTATTCCTAATAATTTGTGTGCCTGTCTCCAGCTATCGGTGGGAGTGGGAGTGGGACATGACTGGCTTTTTTTTTTTCTTTTATTCTCATGTTGAAATATTGAGTTCGTTTCGATTTTGATCACACTGGTATTTAAAATCATAAAAGCCCTGTTTGTCACGAGAAAAAAGTTAGATAAAATGAAGAGAGAATTGAACATAAAATAAAAATTATTTTCTTGTGTTTGGTCAAAAATGAAAATTAAATAGTAAAACCGTTTATAAATTTTTTTATAAATTATTGGATCATAAATAAATAACTCATGTATCTCGCAACTAACTAGTTTTTAATTTCTTGTTGTTGCAACTAACAAGTGATAAATGATTATAAAAATAAATTTATTATGCTCATCTATAAAACTATGTACTATAAATATATAAAAAAATAAAACATGTTGAGAATTCAATTTTTGTCTCAACTATGAGGCCGTCGTATACACTTTTATCAGCTAGGTCCCCTGTCCCCATGTATGGAGAACTAATTTTGAATGGCAACTATTAGCTGATATGCATATATAATAATATATATACATCTCGGGCCCGGTCAAGGCCCAGTGATTTCCTTTCAGCCGCCTCGTTCACCTACACCAGTGGGTCCCTAGCCAATTCATCACACGAGTGTCTACTCTCCTGTCATTGTTGATATTTTGTATCATTAATTAAATTTATTATGTCCAAATGTATTTACATCTGTAATGTGGGATGTGCTATGTAATGGTGTCATGTACATAATGGTGTCCATTATGTACACATGACGGTTCTTTATGGGGGGTCGTCTGGCGCGACAGTCGACCTCTCAATAGAGGGTCGTCATGTGTACATTATGGACACATATGTACACACAGCATATTTCCTGTAATGTTACTTGTACAAAATAGAGTTAAATAATAGTTTACATATAAACGATTTGTTAAAAAGAGGGTGGGAAGGGTTTTTTTTTTTTTTGATTGAATAAATTATGACTCAATTTTATCTAAGTACATCATATGTATATAAATTGTAAATCATTATATACATGTAACACGTCCGATATTTATATTTGTTGCATCAAAAAATATTCATGGCACCTTAATTTTTGAACGTTGTGGCCTCTCATGTTTGGATTAGAGTTCCAAATATTCGTACATTGTGATATTGTATAAAATGCAAAATGATCACATAATATAAAATTTTAAACTACTAAAGTTGAGATTGTTTGTAACTTATGCTTATTAATTTCGTTGGTCTTGCTCGTTGTGACGAATTGATCAACAATGAAAAATGAAAGTGTGGTCCGATTTGGTGTGAGAATAAATTAATCGTTCTTTGGAGATTTGAGAGTAAAAGTGACAATTCATTCAAAAGGAATACAATACGTATGATCAACCAGACAACCACAGTCCCTTTGGGATTGCTATCAACGTGGAGAATCACTTGTCCGTTTAACTATCAAATCATTGTATATATTGTTTGCTCATTAAGTAGCTGATTGCTCTATAATTTGTTCATCTATCAGTCAAGAGCATTGCCCTATATGACCTAATCGATGAATGGGTGAATCGATGGAATCTTCGCAGGACCTAAGGGTAGTGTTCTAAAAGTGCGGCTAAGTGCGAAGCTTGACTTTGCAGCCTTATCATATTTTATTCTTTTTAAAATACTTTCTAAGAATAATCGATGGAACATTCATAGTTCATGATACAGTAATATCATGGTCTAAAAAAGGTGAAACCAAATCGACAGCATCGGTAGCAAATGTATATTATATCACGTGGACAAAATTACATAATTTGTATAGGTCTATGTATTGATATAGGATAGTGAAAATCTACACAAAACATTGTAACATTAATGGCACATCAATCATTGAAATATATTGACCATAATATTTGATGTATCTAATTATATGTATTTATGATTTGTTAAATGTTAATAGGGGGTCGTCATGTGTACATTATGGACATCTATGTACGCATAGCATTTTTCCTGTAATGTTACTTGTACAAAATAGAGTTACATAATAGTTTACATCTAAACGATTTGTTAAAAAGAGGGCGGGAAGGGTTTTTTTTTTATTGAATAAATTATGACTCAATTTTATCTAACTACATCATATGTATATAAATTGTAAATCATTATATTTTATTCTTTTTAAAATACTTTCTAAGGATAATCGAGGGAACATTCATAGTTCATGATAAAGTAAAATCATGGTCTAAAAAAGGTGAAACCAAATCGACAGCATCGGTAGCAAATGTATATTATATCACGTGGACAATATTACATAATTTGTATAGGTCTATGTATTGATATAGGATAGTGAAAATCTACACAAAACATTGTAACATTAATGGCACATCAATCATTGAAATATATTGACCATAATATATGATGTATCTAATTACATGTATTTATGATTTGTTAAATGTTTATCCTACTATTTAATTAGTTTGCCTGGCGTATTAATCTACGATAGATAGGTATCAACTGAAATCATATAATTATTGTCATAATGTAGTAATGTACCTGTCTGAGTTGCCCAATCACTCGAGGCAAATTATTGGCTCACTTCATTGGAAAAACTCATCTATTTTTTTTAGATAATTCATTTAATTAAGAAGTCGATTATTTTTCAAAATTATCAATCCTTGAAATAAGAGCGATTGAGATCAACATGTTATACCTTGAAATAAGAGCGATTGGTTTACTTATATAATATTTTATTTTGTGAATGTGTAGTTAAAAATAAATTTGTAGAAAAATTAGTTTGAAAATAATGGTTGTCAAATATGGGCTAAATTAAGTTGTTTGCTATTGGGCGGCACAAATCTTTTTGGTTGCCGCTGAGGACCAAGAAACCTCCCGACCCCGATCGTCGATTCGGCATTGGATAAAAAGATATATTATTAATATCTCACTTATAAAAATATTAAACAAGTTGAAAATAAATAAATTTTTCCTTGAAAGAACAAACTGCACAGATAGAAAATGGTGAAGTTGTATGGGGAAGATTGAAAAAGGAAAAATGACGATAGAAATGTAAAAGATTGAGAGAAGCTGCAGCAGTGGTGTTGCCTTTCATGAGTTTGAAGGAGAGAAGCTATAGTGAATGAAAAAGAAGCTTAAACAGTCGATTGGGAGTATAGTCCGAAACATTGGGTTTTTCTTTTCCTAAAGTTGACCTAAAAATCATGGAAAACATGTCCTATTTATCGTTCGAGTAAATCACACGACTTTACCATGTTTAATGTGGTTTTTAAACATTCGATTTTTGGCATATGACAATTCGGTTCCATGACCAGTTTTTAGTTTTACCAATCGAATTGTCGATTTGTGCCAGTTCTTAAATGAGACTTTAATGACTTCGTAAACATCAAATCATCTCATGTTAAATCTATCTATTAGTCACCAACCCAAATTTCAAATACCTGTCCAATTTTTGCCTTGCCAAAAGTTGCTTTCTCATCAAATTTTTTATTTACTTTAAAATTATAGTGTTTAACTTAAGAAATTGTCTTCTAAAAGTAGAAAATATTTTTTTATAAAAAAAAAAAAGTAGAAAATATTTTTTGAAGTGCGTGCAGTGTCTTTTTCTTACCATACAAAACTNACACGGCATATTGAATCACACAAACATGCAGGCCCCCCTACTCTAGCTCACTTATATAGACAAGCAATGTGCCAAACTACTCACAATTCACCATTTCCTCTCAGAAACCTCGTCTACACCCCCCCCCCCCCCCCCCCCCCCCCACACACACACACACACATATATGGACCGAGCCCAAACAAGTCTAGCAAGTCGACTGTCGCTCAGTCCATTTGTCATTCCTAACTATACATATGTTTTGTATAGATTACAATTTGACCTAAATCCCAAAATTTTAGAATTGATATTTTAGAGAGAAGTAACGTTTTGGATTTGAGTTTACTACATATGAGTTCCATAGAGAATGGAAGTTGATCTAAACCTTCATTATTATAATTGAATCCATATTATAGAAAGAAATGTACTCAATTCAGTATTTCCTTTCATTACTATGACCAAAGTTGAGATTGCATGTTTATGTGATGAGCGTGTTTACACGCTATGCTGAAACACTACTCACTCGCAATTTCTTTTGGTTGATTTCTTATTTCGAGTCAACTCGCTAGGCATGATAACTTGATCGACATGCTAAAAAATGTATAGGTAGCTCAAAAATTAATATATTCGGTTCAAATCCACCTATTACTAACTGATCCACATTTTAAATACTCGTACGAGGGGCATTTTGCACTACTAAAAGTTGCTTTCTCATCCTTTTTATTTTGGATTGCTTTAAAATTATAATGTTCAATTAAAGATGTTGTTTTCTAAATATTGAAAAGGATTTAATTACAATGCTCTTTTCTTTACCACAAAAAAATCTTTTGAGGTAATATGTTACAATACGATTAACCTTTAGCGTATGAATTTAGTGCATATACCTTTGGTATTGATCACAATTCTATCTAAATCTCGATTAATTACCATAATTAAAGAAATCAAATGTGTACTTAATTCAATATTTCCTTTCATTACCATGACCAAAATTAAGATTCAATCATAAAATGTAGACGTTACATGTCAAGTTTATCCGAGTGACTTAAGCTACTCATGTCGATCCATTTGTTAGGCATGTTAGCCTAATTGAAGCTTTCAAAAATTTATACACCAATCCGTATTCTTCACCAAAATTTTTTACATGTTATATTGCATGAAGCTTCATGATTTCGAAAAATTTTGACGTGACAAATTTTGATACGTCTAAACCCATAAAAGAACACAAAGAGAGTTCTCTTTTGTGATTGTTCTATAGACTATATATATTGGCGTTGGCTCGACCTTTGAGCTATGCCAAGTTAAATGAGACAAATTTTGGTTAAAATGTTTACTCAAAAAAAAAAAAAAAAAAACTAATTAGGTACACCCAATACTGCCAAAAACCTTGTAATCATCATGGCCAGCCATTTCAGCGCACAGAAGAGTAGACATCAAATGGCCTGCGGCTGCCAATGCCATCCATCTAAATTATTTGCATTGATATATGTATGTACATATGTTGTATTTATATAAAACATGAATTTCTTGTCCAAAAGCGTTGAATTTTATTGGCTGACAGCTGAGATTCTAACGTTAGAAATCTCGCAGAAATACATAAACACGTACTAATATCGACCTCCTAAAATTCGCCATTTTCCTCCACGTTTCAACACCCGCCACAAAATATGTGCCGTCGCCGATTTGCCTAGTACGTTTTTGTCCATATAAAAGATTACACACACACACACACACACAATAGTTTCATAATTTGACTTTCTTCTTCTTCTGGGCTTGATTTCTTGGTTGTGCTCTGAAAATTACTTATTCACACGCATAAAGCACAAGCACTTATGGGTTTTGATCAAATCGTGTCTTCATAGCGTGGGAAAAAGGGAAAATATTATTTAGAGAGAGAGAGAGAGTGAGTGAGTGAAAGAGGAGGGTTGTTGATGGTGTTCCCCTCCTTCTCACGCTTTCTCTCTCTCTATAATGATTTCTTGCATCATTTTGTGCATAAATTTGTATGCTTGTGAGTAATTGCCCCCACATTTTTGTTTCTTGTAATATACATTTAACGTTGTTTTTGAGGAGGAGATTTGATTTGAAGATAGGCAGATCATAGATGGGGGCATGTGTATCTCGGCATGAGAATTGTGTAGGAGGTGATTTCATAGTTTCGAAGAAGAAGCATAAAAAGAGAAGAAAAACTATGAAAGGGGACACTACTCATTTAAATGATCGATCCTTGGATAAAGTTGATCGGGTCGANGAAAAACTTTATGTTTTTACTTTTAGTATATTTTTGAATGTTTGTATGTATATGTGTGTGTGTGTGTGTGTGTGTGAGTTGTAGTGTGTTTAGAGTTTTGATGTTTGATTGGATTGTAATTGTTAGCATTGATGATATCGATTATTTATTCGTCCGGTTTCGGGTAGGGGATTAAGTAATTTTATTGATGAGGTTGTGATTTATAATTTATGAAGAGTATCACTGGTGAAATAAAATGTATGATTATAGAGGAACTTAAGCCCGAAAAAATAAAAATTTTTGGGAAAAAAGAAACAAAGGGAAAATGATATGAATGGAACTCTGAGATCATCTTAATTTGGGATATGATTTTTAATTGATTTGAAGTTCCAAAATATTCAGTTTTCGACACAAAAAAGGCAGGGGATTAGTTCTTTGCGAGCCATTTCAGAGCGATTGATTTGTTGAAGCCACCTAAATTGAGCTATAAACTTGTTATTCTTAAAATTTGTCATATGAATTACTTGTGGGAGGTAACTGCCAATGCTCAAATTTGGACTAGGATCATCATATGCCTCAGAGTTCATAATTGGTGTTCTCAGATTATAGTGAATGGTGAAAAGATCGTGAAAAGTGAAAATTTATATAATTATGTGCTTATGATAATTTGATTGAGCTACTTATCCAGTAAAAAGCATTTGCTGTTGATATATACAATGGAGCATATTATTTGAAGAAGCTGATCATTACTTAGCTTTGGCGACTAGTGTGCATGCGCACGCGCGATGTGAATGTCTTTATAGTTTCTTCTCATAGTGTATTACATTCTTAGCATAGCTTTTAAATTAGCTATCGAACTAGATAGAGTATTACTGCTTCAATCATAGAAATTCAGGAGACATTTACTTTTCACAACAATTCTAGCCTTTTTTAACAAAAAAATAAAAAANCATTGAGGACAATGTAAGTTTTAAATTTGGGGATGGGAAAAACTTTATGTTTTTACTTTTAGTATATTTTTGAATGTTTGTATGTATATGTGTGTGTGTGTGTGTGTGTGTGAGTTGTAGTGTGTTTAGAGTTTTGATGTTTGATTGGATTGTAATTGTTAGCATTGATGATATCGATTATTTATTCGTCCGGTTTCGGGTAGGGGATTAAGTAATTTTATTGATGAGGTTGTGATTTATAATTTATGAAGAGTATCACTGGTGAAATAAAATGTATGATTATAGAGGAACTTAAGCCCGAAAAAATAAAAATTTTTGGGAAAAAAGAAACAAAGGGAAAATGATATGAATGGAACTCTGAGATCATCTTAATTTGGGATATGATTTTTAATTGATTTGAAGTTCCAAAATATTCAGTTTTCGACACAAAAAAGGCAGGGGATTAGTTCTTTGCGAGCCATTTCAGAGCGATTGATTTGTTGAAGCCACCTAAATTGAGCTATAAACTTGTTATTCTTAAAATTTGTCATATGAATTACTTGTGGGAGGTAACTGCCAATGCTCAAATTTGGACTAGGATCATCATATGCCTCAGAGTTCATAATTGGTGTTCTCAGATTATAGTGAATGGTGAAAAGATCGTGAAAAGTGAAAATTTATATAATTATGTGCTTATGATAATTTGATTGAGCTACTTATCCAGTAAAAAGCATTTGCTGTTGATATATACAATGGAGCATATTATTTGAAGAAGCTGATCATTACTTAGCTTTGGCGACTAGTGTGCATGCGCACGCGCGATGTGAATGTCTTTATAGTTTCTTCTCATAGTGTATTACATTCTTAGCATAGCTTTTAAATTAGCTATCGAACTAGATAGAGTATTACTGCTTCAATCATAGAAATTCAGGAGACATTTACTTTTCACAACAATTCTAGCCTTTTTTAACAAAAAAATAAAAAATTGTTCGTGATTACACACTGGTATATGATGAATCACACACTGATTTTATCCCGGATCAAATAAATATGCAATCATTTATCCCTTGAGTTTCTTCGAAATGTAATCGACTAGAAGTGTTTATTTACTTGATGATGGCACTACCAGGGAGTGTTGAAGAATCATGGTTTGATCCTGCTGCTGTACTTGAATCAGACTGTAGCGATGAAGATTATCAAAGCGTTCCCGATGGTATTTTCAAATATGATTTATTTTATTGGCTACAATTGAATATTGATGCTTGTTGTTAAAACTTCAAACACGATTTATTTCTTCAGACGTGCTCTCTCTAAGTGGCTTTGATGGTACATCCATTTCTCTGAAAGATGGTGATGCCAATTTTCGATGTGTTTCTTCCCTTGAACAGACAGGGGACTTGTCAACGGGGAATTCTTCTCGTGAATCTGTCAGCGGAATAGCTAGAAGTTCAATTCATTCCAGCTCTCCTGATTTCCAAGTGAAATCTGATGAACCACAGATAGAGCCAGTATTCATTGATGAAATCTCGTGCTCGGCCAGAGAAAATGCTGGCTTGTTGGATAATTGCGGGATTCTCCCAAGCAACTGTTTGCCTTGTCTTGCTTCTACAGTTCCCTCAACTGAAAAGAGAAGATCCCTAAGCTCTAGTCCTCCAAGTGCAAGGAAAAAGGCTGCCTTGAGACTCTCCTTCAAATCGAGTGAAGGACATCCTGCTTGCATTTCATGTGAGTACAAACGAAACTTCTTCTGTTTGGATTACAGACTATTAGCGTCAAATACTCGGATTTTCAGTTTAGTCTAGATCATTTCATATTGTTGATCCTACCACATTTGTTCCATAAAAATTTATTTCTTGATCAACAGGAGAAGTAGAACATCTAATATTGTTCTTACCTACTACTGTATTGTGTTATTACTTCATCAAATCAAAGTTTCAATAATGGAAGTGGTGGGCCTAGGATTTAGATATTTTCTTTTGTCTGAACCTCTCAAAACAGCCCCAGTTCATTCACGTTAGTCGTGTTATATGAAATTTGAATGTCTTTTCTTTGACTTGCAGTTTTTTCGAAGGCACTTCTGCAAAGACCAATAGCCGGTTCACAAGTACCATTTTGTCCCCTTGGGAAGAGAGTTAATAATAGTTGGTCCAACATAGACCCGGGTACTTTCAAGGTTAGGGGAGAGACCTATTTCAGGTAAGGAATTGTAGTCATTTTTTAACATTTTGACTGATAATTTTCCACAGGTGACTTTATGTCTGTAAATCTTTTTGCTGCTTCCCATCAATAACCCTTTTTTCTACGTTTCTTTCATATGGAACAATTTCTGTGCAGGGATAAAAGGAAAGTGCTTGCCCCAAATTACGCCGCTTATTATCCTTTTGGCGTCGACGTATTTTTATCTCCGAGAAAAATTGATCACGTTGCTCGGTTTGTGGAACTTCCTTTTATGAATTCTTCAGCGAAGCTTCCACCCATTCTCGTTGTGAACGTTCAGGTATTACCACCTATACCTTATTTAGAGTGTTTGGATGCAAAAATGGGTTTGGTATGTTTTCTTTACTATATTGCCGATCCACTTGTGAATACAGTTCTTCTTTTTTGCAAATAATTCTACTATTCTTGAACATTTACATTCATTTCGAATTTAAGACGATGTTGTTTCTTAACCCATTGTATCATATGCAGTTGAATGTGATAATTTCTCTCCGAACTCTTTGGCACATTGCTTCTCTATGCTATAAAAAATAACTGTCTCATTTTATATTATTTATAGTAATATTGGCATGCTACTATGGTTTTACAGATACCGTTATACCATGCTGCAATGTTCCAGTGTGAAACAGACGGTGAAGGAATAAATTTTGTTTTGTACTTTAAGCTTTCCGATACCTATGCTATGGAACTTTCGGCGCAGCTTCAAGAAAATATTAAGGTAAGTTGAAATTTATGAATTCTATTAACTTATATGATTGTTACATTTGTTGCTTGACAAATTCAACTTGATGTCAATTCACATTCAATCTGTTTTTTACTATATGTGTTCTTGGAATTTTTGAGTCACTATATTCAATGGCTTGCTTTTTTCCTTTTCACGTATATATTTTTAATTCTTTGTATTGCAGAGTTTAATTGATGACGAAGTAGAGAAAGTTAAAGGTTTTCGTGCAGAGACGGATGTACCATTTAGGGAAAGGTTAAAGATATTGGGTCGTGTTGTAAATGTTGAAGACCTTCCTCTAGGTGCAGCAGAGAGGAAGCTCATGAATGCCTACAATGAGAAACCCGTTCTTTCACGTCCGCAACATGAATTTTACTCGGTAAGTTTGAGCCCGTTGTTCAGTAGCCAATTTCATTATGACAATTGGGTTTGTAAGAGACAACAAAAGTCCAATATTGCAAGTGTCTTGGAGAAAATTAATCTATCTTTTCCGTGGGAAAAACTTTAGGTCAGATTCGAGGAAATTTTAACATAAAAAATGAGCGTCGTGACTTTCACTAACTAGGAGCAAGTTCTTCGATTTCATTTTGCAGGGTGAAAATTATTTTGAGATTGATTTGGATATGCATAGATTCAGCTACATTTCTAGGAAAGGTTTTGAAACATTCATGGATAGGCTAAAGTTCTGTGTGTTGGACGTTGGACTTACAATTCAGGCAAGTACTTATATTTTAAATACTTGATAACATTTATTAGGTACTTCCCATTCTATTTTATTTTCTTCTTCTTTTCCAAGAAATCTGGTGGACGTGTAACGTTAATATATGCTTTCTATTATTAAATGCCAGGGTAACAAAGCCGAAGAATTGCCTGAGCAGATCTTGTGTTGTATACGGTTGAATGAAATCAATTATATGAATTTCCAGCAATTGGGGTCTTTTCAAGCAACCCTCGAATAGGTGTTCAAATAGTGTAAGCATCGGGGATTATGATGAATAAATGCATTTTTTTGGTCCCTAGTCTTTCTCTCTCGATTTTCAATAGATAAATATTGACGTGTGCTCACACATTATCACTTTACATGTGTATAATTCTTTATGCATGGTCCGTAGAGAATGTAGGAACATCTTAAGCTCAATGAGACGGCTAATATGATACATCTTATACTGTTGCTCTCAGAAGACGCTTGTTTATCTTAATTGCCTATGATTGGAAACATTTATTGGTATAAAGTTGAGCATATGTTGGAATGAATGCTAATATTCAACAAGTTAATGCTGGTATGTTGGATCCATTGAATTCAGGGCCGGCCCTGGCCCTGGCCCAAGGAAAATTAGGCCATTGCCTTGGGCCTCATAATTTTGAGGGGGCATCAGAGAAAAAAAGCCCCCAACGCTGTCTCTAATTTTGGATTTTTTTTTTTTTATGACCATTTCAAATAATATCTTCCAAACAAAGTCAATGCCAAATAGAAGATCTAAATTAAAAGTAATTCTATATTACCTTTTTTGACTTGATACTAATATAGAAACTTTTTCAAAACACAAATTTGATCTTACTGTAAGGAAAGCAGATCAGACATCATTAAATTGTTTTATTTTTGCATTTTTGTTAATTATGAAATATACTACTTTGACAAAGGAAATCGAAAACAAGAACAATTTACTTTCAAACACAAAATTGCCCATATTATATTGCTTCACAGTACATAAAATAGGAAGAGAGAAAAAATTATTATACATTCTCTATGTTAGTAAGAAATATTTAATTTAATTTAATTTATGATTTTACATTTGCATTCTTATATTTAATTCCTCAACGAACAACTCAAACGTGTGTACCTATTCCTTTTGCATGAGAATGTTAAATATTATATTAGTCTAAGCTCTTGAGTTGTAGGGTCTTATTTTGTTAATCTCTCTTGAATTGCATGAAATATTCATTTTAATATAAAGATATTATTTGTTCAAATATTTAATTAGTGTTACCACTGTAAAAATTATTATGTTTGAGGGCTCAAACAAAATAATCACCTAGAGCCTAGAAGGGGCCGGCCCTGATTGAAATGATGGTGATTGTTGATTTGCTGTAATAATGGTGGATTTCTATTGAAAATCTGAATATAGAAAATACTTGGGTGCATTTTGAGCTTTTGTATGGAAAACAATACACAAAAGTTACATTGTGTGTCTTTGCTATTCAAGAAAAAGAAACTGAAGATCAAGCTCTACAGGGGGGAAGGGGTTTACCACATAAACCCATGTTTCGTAAGTAAGAGCTTTCAGGAAAATCGATCAAAGGCTTCCCGAAAGGAATTTCTCCAATGAGCATGTTATTCGAAAGATCTAACTCCTCCAGTTTTTTCAGCTTCAGGAATTCATTAGGTATTTTACCAGTAAAATTATTCTTTTGCAGCTTCAGCCTCTCCAAGGAAGTTGCATTCCCCAACGACGGGGGCAAATCAGATTCTATGTTATTGTAGCTCAAATCCAAAATTTGCATTGATCCTAATTTTCCTATGGAAGTAGGTATTCTGCCTTTGAAGAAATTGTGAGATAAATTTAGGACCTGAATCTCCTGTTGCATCCCCATGCCAATCTGTTCAATTCCAGTTGAGAAACGATTATCTGAAAGGTCAATGTATGTTAATGATCCACCACCAAATCTGGTTTGTATTTCAAAAAACCAATGTACAGAACCTTCTAGCTTGTTTGCATGAAGGTCTATTACACCGAGGTTTACTAGGTTTGTGATCGTACTAGGAATCTGTCCGACAAGAGAATTGCCAGCAAGGTTTAGTAAGTAGAGTTCTGTTAGGCCCCCAACGAGAGCAGGTATGTTTCCAGTAAGATTATTGTCTGAGAAATCCATCTCCTGCAGTGAACTCGAAGTTGATTGCAAATATTCTGTTAATTCACCTTGAATTTTGCAGCTAGCCAAGCGAATTTGCGACAGTGATGGCAATTTTAGGAGCCAGTCGGGGATCGAAGAAAGGTTTAATCTGTTAAAAGACAGATCAAGAATTTGAAGATTTATAAGGGAAGCCATTTCTTGGGGCAATGGTTCTTGAATCATATTGTTAGAAATATTTAGTAGAAGTAGCTGAGAGAGTTGTCCTAATGAACTTGGTATTTGGCCAGATAATCGATTGCCATTTATATACAACTCTGTTAAAGACCGAAGATTTCCTAAACTGGTAGGAATCGATCCCTCGAGCTTATTATTTGCCATGGAAGCTCGCTCGAGAGAGGTCAGGTACCCTAAGGAGTCTGGTATTCTGCCGGTGAGTAGATTATCGTTCAGTCTGAGGAATCGTAGGACAGGCATTTGCTCAGAGCTAAAGGTTTGTGGAATCTCCCCTTCAAGCTGGTTATTGTTTAGGTAAATATCAGAAATGGCCCTTAATTTAGTTATGGAAAAAGGAATCCTTCCACTTAATGAGTTGTTTGATAGATCTAGCTCTTTCAAAGCCTGCAAATCACCAATATTATCTGGGATATGTTGAGACAGTAAATTGTTTTGAAAGTTCAAGGTTTCAAGATTTGTCAGATTTGCTATAGAGTCTGGTATAAGACCTGTATATCTATTTGAATGCAAATCCAAGAATCTGAGACTTTTAAGGTCTCCAAGGCTTTCGGGGAGAGAACCCGAAAAACTGTTCTCATGAAGATACATTACTTCGAGATTGGATAACTTACCGATGCTTTCTGGTAGTCGACCCTCGAGTTTATTCCCGAAAAGAGAGAGTTTTCGGAGTTTTGGGAGACGAAAACTGATCGATGGAGGAATGTTACCAGTTAGGCCAGTGAGTCCACCGAGATCCATGACTTCCAGGGAACTCAGAAGAGTAATGGAATTAGACAGATAGCCTTTCATACTTGTCTGAACAGGAGTATCATCTGATGAAGTGAAGAAACCTGGGAGATTAATCTGTGTCACTCTTCCAGTTGTATTGCTGCAAGAAATGCCTTCCCATTTGCAGCAACCATGGCCAATCCAATTCCCGAGACGCCCCGAATTATCTGACCGAATCGCAGCCTTGAATCTTGTTAAACCCTTGAGGTCATTGGGATGGCAGGTTTCACTACTAACTTGCCTGGTTTCTCCTGTGCTTATGAGAGTGAAGATTGCAATTAAACACCAAACTTGAGAGCCCATTCGTCTACACAGATGTTTGTTTGTTTATCGGTAACTCTTCTCTCCAGATGTAGTGATTATAGAAGATGCAAAAACTTGATTAATAGCAAACCAGATTGTACAGTGAACAAATAAGTTTCTGAAAGTAACTTAAGTTTTTTACTTATAAGTAACTTCTAAGTCTAGCCAAACGGGTATTATCAGTACAATCTGTTGAAAAATATCCAAGGGGAAAATGCATGCCGGTCAAAGATTTAGCAATCATTTTCCTTTTTCTTCTTTTTTCCTTTACAGTTTGTATTGCTGAAAAGCATAAATATGTCTGAATTATGATGTCTTTGGACACTTTTAGGTAGTTCAATATGACCAAAAATGCAGATACCTTGGACTTATCCCTCCCCATAGCTTTCATGGAAAACTGAACCGAATCTTAGTCTTTATCCGGTCTCTAGAAGTGCCGAAAGTATATTTTACCTCCAATGTTGCATTTGGCTGAGGCTTTTGCTACCCTATCTTCTTCATCCCTGGTACATTATGAAGTACTAACACTCCTATTAAGGTAGCATCTGTTTCCAACACGTGTATTGTATCACCTGTCGATACTCCTTTGAGGAGATGTGTCCAATTAGCCAGGTCTTATGTCGTATTTTGTATATTTTCTCAAAATTTTCGACGCTCGGAGAATATTTTAGGAATACTCTTTGAGAACGTGCTGGACGTCCGATGAGTCATATATTTTAAAAAGTATAAAGTAAACAAATAAATATATAAATATATAAAATTTAATCAAAGTGACGTATGTATCCGTACATAACGTTTTTTGTTATTATAAAGTTACGTGTTGGTACGTTCTTATCGTATATGACTTGTTTGTTTTTGTACTTTTTAATTTATTACTTGTAGCGTGTTTTCTGATCTCTGTATGATATCACAGTTAGAAAATCATCTATGTATCGATTCATGTCAATTTACGAAAATGCTGTGAATTCAAGAAACAAACTGCATGGCCTTTTAAAGAAGGCATGTTAACTAGAGTTTCCTCCAATTAAGCATGCGTGTCCGGTGCTTTATAGATGGTTAATTGGTTATGGTACATTTCAAAACCAGTTAGCTACAATGAACCGGACCGTGGTCAACATGATAATTTGTTAGTCCTATTTAGTGATACACTTTTTAATCTTTTTTTTTCTTTTTTCCTTTTTTTTCCCCCACAATTAATCATTCTTAGGGTTGGTTTCAAGATCCTAACAAAATATATACAGTACACGATAGAATCGACAAACAATTTTAACTTATGTTTGAGCTCCCTTTTTTTCCAAACTCATTTCCAACTTCACATTCTCTCATAAAATAATTTTATACATACCCTAATTTTTTTCTTATTTTTTAACTACACATTCTTAAGAAATCACTATTTCAAAATCTCTTTTTTTTCCCCCCCCAAAAAATGGAACTCAAACACGGCCTTAACTTCTTCTTATGTAATACTTCTTATGTACAATCCACCATCATACATGCTACCGACATTTTTCCCTTTTTAATGAAAATGTTCACACAGTCTCTTGATTTCTGGCCATTGTTTTTTCTACTGACAAGTTTCATGTCTCCAGATTTTGTTATTTTCAAGGTATTAAATTAAAACATGGGAATTTATGCACTCCTAAGAAACTGTCTTTGTTTAAGCATCACCTAAAACAAAATTAATTATTCTCAGTCAATAACGCATCGTAAACTAATCAAACAAACAAAAAATAGATTAATCTCAGTCAAATACCACTTGAATTGGTTTTGCCAAAAATTACAAGAGATATTGAGCCGTCTTCCATTATTTCATGATAATAGTTTCCCTCTCATTTCCCTTCTAGTTTACAAGGAAAATTATGACATGGGTAGCAATAATCTCTAATCAATCCAATGTTAATAAACTCACAAATAATTTCTTAAAGATACAGGATTTAATTAAAATCGTTATAGTGTAATTTATATCTAAGACGACCTATATGGATAGAGATAAGCGACTTCTTATTACTCTTTGACTAAAAGCATCCTTTTCATTATTATGGTTGACGTCAAACTTAACCAACACTTAAAATGTGCAAGAATCTTCATGTGTTGTAGATTTTGTAGACTGACCTGCAAAAGAATACATGTTCAAGACGACATTGAGGTTCACTAGCGGAGGCTATATAACACGCAAGTTAGTTGAGGAATTTGAATATAATGCAGTAACGTACACAAGTCAATTACGTACATGTTAAGTAGAGTAATGCTATTCATAAGTTGTGCTTACCGATAAGCACACCACTTAAGAATATCATTACTCTATAAAGTAAATATTATATTGTGTATGTGTTAATCCTCTTACCTCATGCATAATGCCTGACTTTTGCATTTAATAGAATTTATTATAATTCCTTTATTTAGTTAATCAGTTACCCTTACTCGATTCATACACCAATCAGTGCTGATAAGTGTAGATTCTACACCCATTTTCAATCTTTTATTTTTATAAATATGCGCTAATTATCCCTTCTTCGGCCTAGTTGTCTTATTTTTGTTCATTTTAGGACCGGCATGAAAAGGAACGCGTGGGAACCAAAAATAAGCCAATTGGATGAATTTCAGATGCAATATGAAGAAATTATAAAAGAAAATTCTTGTAAACATTTTTTGTATGTATAAATTTTTTTTTTCATTTATTAGCTCGACTTGTAGTCTAATCCTGAATCCATCTCCGGATAAAGCCCGCGAAGGAGTTTTGCTACTTAATCAGGGCCACATGAGCCCTGATAAAGCTAGGGGTCCAATCGACCCCTTGTGATAGGTGGGGGGAGAAAATCACAAAGGTCCAGGGAGCTTCCATAGCACGTACAAGGCGCATGAGACCTTGTACATGTAGCAAAACCCGCCCTCGATGTGCCCATTGCCCAGGGTAGCCCATGAAGCTAAAGTTGGAAATTATGCGGATTCTCGTCAAAAAACCAAAAAAAAAAAAACTTAAAAAGAAAAAAAAAATGGAGGAGAATTGAGGTTTTTGTTTGGATTTCTTCTACTGTTGAAGATTTAGCACAAAAAGCTTTAATCTTCCAGAAACACTTTTACTCTGGGTGATGGATTATTCGTATATATTTTGTTTTTGTTATTTGATCATACTAGGCTGAACTTTCCATTTCTAGGATTTACGATGAAACCTGTGAACTATTTTAATTCGAAGTTGCTTGTTTTTTGTTTTAAATTCTTTTGGTTTTTTCCATCCTATTATCTAACTAATTTTAAAATTATTTTTTGGAATTCACCATGAGATCAAGAGATAATTCATTTTTCTAGCTCAAATAACAAAGAATACTAAGTCTTAGATATACGTCTATGCTTGGTACAACCTAACTTGATATACTAGTTTTGTTTGCATTTTTATCCATTCACATCCTGCATAAAGATATGGTAGGATCATAAGTTAAAATTGGATTAATTTATGTTAAGAAAGAAAATTAGCATATTAAAAATATTAATTGTCAAAAAAATAAAAATAGACTATGAACGAGTAATTGTAGAATAAAATATATCTTAGTGCCTTTCATGGCTTGATTAAAACTTCGAGACTTGCTTATTTTTAATTGGTTATTTAAGTTAACAATTAGATATAATCAGATGCAAACTCAAACTATGAAATCTATGTCTTTCTTGATTATGGTAATTTTTTATTATAGTTGACAAATAGATAATAAGTCTTTGTAGATTCAACATTCTATTTAGCATACATTACTTGTATGCTATACCATCCACTTTATGAATGATTTGTATATCATTCAAACCATAGTCATTATGATTGTTGTATTTTTTATAAATATAAGGTTTTGATTGTTAATAATATAGACAAGTTCATTGGCTTCTTTCTTTCGTGTTCATAACACGTTATCAGTACGATTCCCTCAAACTTAAAGTAAATTAATTACAGACAATAATTTTTGTAAGTATAATCATCTATCATATGTATCAAAATCAATTTGGTGGCGTGTGAATTTTTTTAGATAGACGTGCATATAAATTGGTTGGAATTTTTGCTGAAATTAATATGAATTTTGTAGTTGGAACAGTCTGTCGCAATCTACTGTTGTATTTTCTGCTCTAATTCGCATTAATTCCCAATTTTCTGAACCATGTAATTATGATGCCAAAATGCTTATGACGTAGCGGAAGATTATAGGACAGATGAACAACCTTACAAATATGAGAAAACATACGAGAGATTTTTATTCAATTCAAAAATTGCGGCCTCAAATGGCTTACAATGATTTAAATAGTAAAACCCTAGCAAAATTCGGAAAATAAATAATAAAAATAAAATAAAATAAAAACGATAT